>VWZE01022899.1:439472-450013 GCA_013396675.1 Eubucco bourcierii | reverse complement strand
CCTCCACCTCTCCCCGTGACACCGCGCCCGCCGCAATGCAGAGCCCGCGGCCGTGACGTCAGGCCGCGCCAGCTGCTGCGCCTCGGATTGACTAGCGATAGAATGACCGAGCTCTGAATTGGCTGGAGGCGCTGCCGCGCTGCACGCTGGGAGTTGTGGTTCTCTGGCCAAGCCGGAGGGCGCCATAGCCGGGGGCGGGGCTCACCCATCCAATAAGGGTTGGGGGCGGGGCGAGAGGCGGTAGATGCCGGCCGGTGTCGGGAGCAGCGGCAGCAGCGTGGTGAGTGTTGGGCCTCTGCGCGGAGGGAGCGGGGAGCGGGGAGCGAGGAACGGAAGATTCGGGTGCCGGGGCGAGAGCTGAGGGGCAGGGAGGCAGCGATGGGGTGCGGAGGAGCACCAGGAGCAGGTCTAGGGGCAGAGGCCCTGCGTGGGTGAGACGCTGGGGCCCGGTGTAGGGCAGAGGCCTTCTGTGGGGTGTGGGAACCTGGGCTTAGGGCAGGGCAGAAGCACGATACGAGGTGCACGATACGAGGGGCTGGAGTAAGACAGAAAGCCCGGTGTAGAGTGCGGGTACCTGAGGCAGGGCAGAAGCTTGGTGTGAGGACCTGGACCCGGAGTAGGGCAAAAGGCCGGTGTGGGCTGTAGGGACCTGGAGTATGGCAGACGCCTTTATGGGGCAGTTTTGACCTGGTGCTGGAGCAGGGCAGGGACATGATGCGGGTCTGGTTAAGAGGAAGGCAGCCTGGTCACTTCCTAATCAGGAGGGTCACTGGGACCTGTTACTTTCCCACCCTTTCCTCTGCCCTGTGCTCAGCCCAGCCTCTGCGAGAGCTGAAGGTCACACAGACCTTTTACAATGGAGAAACTGATTCACTTCTTAGTATCTTTTTCTTGCATAAATTTCACCTTTGACTGTCTCCACCTCTCCCAGTGACAGGGTGTTCTCATGTTTCCATCTCCAAATGGGTCGGACTAAAATATAATTTCTGTTTAGCAAATCAGAGTAATTGTAGCAGGCACAGCCCAGATCTTTTGGCCTGCAGAGGGAATACTTTGTATGTTCAGTTTACAAACCTCTCAGCCGGCCGCAGTGTATGAGCCCAAAGTGCTGCGTAACCAGAGAATGCAGCTTCGTTTGAAGTATCTTTTCCATGGGGTTAAATTAAATTCCTGGTGGTTTATTTTGAGATCTTGGAGCAGTTCCATGCGAGGTCGAGCTGCGTTTTGCTGCTGAGGGCGTTTGTGGAACAATAGTGTTAGAGATTTTTCTAGCAGAGACCTTTCAGATGCTGCTGAGCTAATTGTTCTGGCAGAAATAGGCACTAGTTAAAGGGTGATGCTTATGCTACGTACTGGTCTTGGTGCGATCTGTGATGGGGACAGCAGGACAAGATGGTAGGTTTTGTGCTCTCACTGGTGTTGATGGCTCAATGAGCAGAGCCCTTCTCATGAATGTTGCTGGGGTATTTTTTACCTTAGAGACAGGTGAGAAATGGCCTCTGGTGCAGTGGAAACTCTCTTCATTCCCCTTATGCATTCCTGTGAGAGTCTGCACCCATCAAGGGTTCCAAGACTTGTTCCCACTCCTCAGCGGTGGCCATTTTACACTCTCTTCTCCAGCAGGACTTTGAAACACGCTGGAGTGGTGGATGAGGTGAGATAGGCCATAGCAGGGACAATTAAGCTGCTGGCTAGGACTGACCTTCTGCAACAGCTCCTGCTTTCCACCCCAAGGGCTTTGATTGCTGTTCTTGGCAGGGAGTGAAAGAGGAGGAATGAACTTTTCTGAGGTCAGAGCTACTATTAAAGAACAGCCTGTGAAAGCAAAGCGGTGTGGTGGAGGATGGAAGTTCTGAAAGGAAACAGACAGTGACCAAAACTTCTGGTGGCTTCTTGCTGCCTGTGAGCGTGGAGGGAGCACTGGGATGTGAAAGTTAGTAAAAATTTGCTAGTTATCTACTTTTTTTTTTTTGTGTCATGTCCTTACATGTTCTAGTATGCAAGGATCTTGCTTCCCGAGACTTCACCTAAGTTAAATTGTCTGTATTGTAGCTCATCAGCTCGAGTCTAGCTGCTGTGATTATACTTAACTATGTGGGTGTTTGTGACTAGTGGAATATGAAAAATATTTTCTTTGTTGAAAAGTTTTCTTAACTTGGTGTTTCTAAAACCTGAAGAGAGACTCTTTGTCTTCACAGCCACCATGTCATCCGGCCAGGATTCTGTTTTCTCTGAGTATGAGTCTGAATCTGACACCAGCCAGACCTCGAAGCTGTTAAGGAAATTTAAAGAGACACCATTTGTACCCATTGGTGAGTTGAAAAATGAAGTGGTGTGTTTACTTAATCCTTCCTCTTCATGGGCAATAAGCATCACCACTGCTCAGTGCCTTCCTGTGAACAGGAAATTATTTTGAAATTACTTCCTCATGCAGCTCCCTGTGCAGTGTGAGCAGCACTCCTCTTGCCCATACTGATGTTTGTTCTGCCTGAAACAGAGAAATCAATGAGGCCTGTTATCTGAAACAGAAAACTCAGAACCTGCACTTCCCCTCCCCATGCCCAAATGCAAACCAAACAAACCCTGACAGGCTGTTTAAGTGAGCTTAGAAAACACGTTCAGGTGATACTGTTGGGTGGTAAGGAGCATGCATGGGAGATTCTCTGCAGTGCAGTGATCCTATAGTTCCTAGTAACCACAAAGTGAATTTCAAGTTTAAAAGGCAAAAATACACAGAATATGACACAATTGCTAAAACATCTCCATCTCTGCTGCCATCTCTTAGTTTAAAATGTATTTTTTAGTAAGCTTTATGGTACCCCCGCTTGAGGCAGTTAAAGTTATCAGCCTCTTTGCTGAGACCCAAAAAAAAACTTCTCAGGGGAGCATGGGCTGTCATGTTCCTCCTGAGAACTTTCTTCTGATCAGGAACTGACACAAGACATGTTTTGATTTCCAGCCACTTTAAATGGAGTGCAGCTATGTCACCTGGAATGAACTGCCCTGAGCATTTGCCAACAGATATCTGTCAGTGGTGCCTGTGGTCACAGGACTTTGCCCTCCAAATCACTAGGGCATATTACAAACTCCTCAAGTTTGGATTCTTCCGAGTAGACTGCCAGAACTTAACTTTAGCTTGTGCTGGAGCTAGTCTGAAGGACCTAAAACTCTTAATTGGTGTTTAATGAAGGTATCTTTATTAAAGGGATCATACACCAGTGAAATCTGGGCACATAGATCCACAAGTGGAACTGGTAATCTCCATTTTCAGGGACACAATCTGTCTGGGCTCCTGGCAGTAAAATATACAAACTACTTAAAAGTGGCAGCCTGCTTTGGTCTACATAAATAATCAGTGGATGGAATGCAGGATTCAGTGCCTTGCTGCTCTCTGCTCTGAGAGCAGTGATGTACACATGCTGAAGCTGGCACAGCCTCAGCCATGTCTGATCTCTTGAAGGACCAGAAGCAAACTGTCCCTGTCAGAGAGACCTGGCTGAACCCCTGTCCCCACAGCTTGGGACAAGTAACATATGACTTTCCCTGTCACTCCAAAAGCTGGCCAAACATGACAGCACTCAAAACAGCAAGCTCAGCAGGCTGGTGGTTATGTTGGGGTGTACCCCCATGCTGAGGGTCTGAGCTTGGCTGTGAGCTTCTGCACAGGAAAGGGTGCAATCAGTGCTTGTGCTGTCTGAAAAATAACCAACAAAGTGACCTTGAGCTCCTGGTGTGGCATTTTAACACTGGTGGAATGTCTTGCTCTTCACTGCACTGACTTGGGCAACAGAGATCACCTCACTCTACAACTACCTGAAAGGAGCTTGTAGCAAGATAGGGGTTTGTCTCTCAAGTAACAAACGGAAGGATCAGAGAAAGTATCTTTAGGTTGCAATAAGGGATGTTTCAGATGGGTATTAGGGAAAAATTATTCTGTGCAAGTGGTGTCAAGCACAGGAACAGGCTGCCCAGGACAGTGGTGCAGTCATCATTCTGGAGGTATTCAAAAACCATATAGAAGTGCTGAGGGAGATGGTTTAATGGTGACCTTGCAGTGCGGGGTTATCAGTTGGACTCAATGATCATGACAGTCTTTTACAACCTAAATGGTTCTGTAATTATGTGATTAAATGAGATGGCACTTAAAAAGAAACAGCAGAGAGGGCACAACTTGCCAGACCAAAATATGATCAATCTCAGATTATTTTAAGTGGATCATGTCACACATTCCAGTAACATGGATCTTGACTCAGAAGGATGCTTCCCTTGTGTTGTAGGAATGGCTGGCTTCACCCTGGTGGTTGGCTATGGGCTGTACAGACTGAAGCACAGAGGCCAGTTGAAAATGTCACTTCACCTGATTCACACACGTGTGGCAGCCCAGGGCTTTGCTGTGGGAGCCTTAACATGTGGTATGTATCAAACAGGAAATTCCCCAGCACTAGTGAATCACAGGGAACCTCTCCCATTTCTTCTCCTGGTGGGTAATACAGTGGGCATGAAATATCCCTGGTGTGCAAGTGTTCAGGCCATTATATTTCAGGCTGGTTATGGGGTGACTGGTGTTTGCTGAGCCCTTCTAGAGTAACATGATGTTTAAGTACAAGTATTTAATGTTAACCTGTAACTTGGAAAGAAGCTGCCACTTTTAAACACAAGTATGCGAGGTCCTGCAGGTGTTCAAATTAGAAGCAAAGGAAATAAAGGACTGATTTTAATATTTTCCCTTGTAAATGTTTTGCTGTTTAATGCATTAGAAAATCAGCTTGTGTGGACTGTGGTAATATGTATTTCATAGATGTTTTCAGGGGTAGAATTGTCCTTGAATGTCCTGAGTGATTTGTACAGCTCAGTTACCCATCAGTATTGCAGCTGGGTGTAAATGTATATACTCCATGGAATACTGGTTTTACCTTTCTTGTATTCCTAGAAGGTCCAACAGAAAAGCTTGACTTTGGCTGCAAAGCAAACTAGAATTGGCTTGGGATCTGTGTTTTCATGCACAGTACATTTTCCTACCCACTTTCTCTGTGTAGTAAAATATACATTAAAAAATACACCAAAAGAGGAGAGGACATATTACTGATGAGACTATCACTAATTTTCCACAAGTTGAAACTCATTATTTCCTATTTAGCCTATCTTTCTAATTGTGCTTTTATTTGTGTGTTGTAGGTGTGCTCTATTCAATGTTCCGGGAGCACATCATGAAGCCGAAGGAGTAACTGAAAGTTGGTTGAAATCCCTGTCCTGGTGGTGACCTGTGTACTGCAGCTACAAACCTCACATCGAGGGGTTTTTGAGAGGAAAAAAAATACACATTTATTAGCAAATTGCCCTATTTTTGTGGATGGTACACTGCCTTAAAGCTGGCAGCCTAAATGATTGTGCCCTGTGGGAGCGGGTATCAGGGTTTGGGTCTTTTTGAATTGGCACAGCCATATCAAAGTTTGAGGGGATACAGGAGAATTCAATCCCTTTATCTTCCCCTCAGCTCTCCATTCAGTCCTAAAATCGATGACAACTTTTGCTGCACAAAGTCTGAACTAGCTTCTGTCGGGCCTCGGGGAGAACACTGAGGCCATGCCTGTAAGATAGTGTTGTGAGGGCTTTACTGTCATTTTCTATTCTGTATATTTGTCAGACTCCAGCTTTGTAATTTAGAAGCTTCCAGTAGCATTAAATGACTTCTAAAATGTTGAGAGATATAAAAATCTTTTTTTTTTTTTTATTTAAGGTGTGTTGCAGCTATTTAAATGTTATATTTATTCATTGTTAGTGAAGACACAGGCTCCCTATTTTTACTATAGATTTTCAGACTCTTGGATGACTCTATTTTGTAACTTCATTTACAGTGTTCTTCTAAATAACATTTAAATGTAACATTTAAAATACATATTGTGAAAACTAAATCTCTATTTGGTGTTCTAATGCTTTTAGTTGAAGTATACAGTCCAGCTCTGGCTTCTGTGGTGCCATTCCCCATGGAAATTTAAAAACATTTAAATCTGAGAAGCCCCTGTCCACTTGATAAGGTGTTGAAGCCCTTCTCTGTAAATTGCCACTATTAATTTATGCTCAAAACCCTTATATTTCCAACAGTGGTCACAAAAATAAATGTGTTGATATAGCCTATTTGCAAAAACCTCATTTTCTCTCCTATTAGCTTACATTCCAGTGTGACAATATGATCTCCCTTTATAACAATTACCACAAGGTACACGCTGCACCTCTGTGACACTGTACAAAGCAGTGGGATATGAAATACAAATAAATGTGTGAGCATTGCAGACAGTAGGTGTTTGGCTGTGGATCTGTTGGGCAGGTCACCCCTTCTCATGCAGCCTCCTGCAGAGGGATGAGGTGAGCTTATATACATGAATAAAAATCATAGAATAGTAAGATTGGAAGGGACCTCAAAGATCATCTACTTCTGACCCCCTGCCATAGGCAGGGACACCTCCCAAAATCATAGAATGGTTTTTAAAGGTCACCTAGTCCAGCCCCTCTCCAGTCTGCAGGCACATTTTCACTAGAGCAGGTTGCTCAGAACCCAAACCAACCTGACCTGGAATGGTTGTAGAGATAGAGCTTCTACCACCTCCCTAGGCAACCCGCGGCAGTGTTTCACCACCCTCAGTGTAAAAATGCTTTTCTTCTATGCAGTTAAAATCTCTCTTCTTTTAGTTTAAACCCATCACTTGTCCATCACTACAGAGTCTGCTAAAAGCGACCTGAGCTAGAGTCTACGGTCCTGCTCTGGCAAGGGGGTTGGACTCGATGATCGATAGAGGTGCCTTCCAACCCCTAACATCCTCTGTGTGTATCAGTCCCAATCTTCCTTACAGGCCCGTTTAAATACTAAAGCCCAGCAATAAGGTCTCCTTGCAGCCTTGTCTTCTCCAGGCCGAACAACAAAACTGAAAAGCACAACAAGCACCTGAGCGGGCAGCGCTGCTGGAAAGGGCATTCCCGGCCGCTGCCATCCTGCCGTCCTTCGCTGCTTTCACCGGTGTACAACTGGAGAATCATAAGGAGCCGCCCTTCCAGCCCGCAGAGCCCCTTTTCCTTTCACTGCCCAGCTCCTCCCCGGGGTGGGGCGGGATAGGGAAGAGCTCCGTTCCCAAGACCCCGAGGTGCTGGGTTGTCTGCGGGAACTGGAGACCCGGCAGGCGGAGGCGCAGACCGCAGCAGCCATGGCTCCCGTCATGGCGGCCTAGCTGATGGGAAGGCGCATGCACTGCCCTGCCCTTCCCCTGTCCTTGCAGCTGTTGCTGTGGGAACCGCGTCGGCCTGCGGCCCGGCCGCTAGCGGGACTGACAACCGGCGGGAAAGGGCGGCTGGGGGCACTCTCCCGCTGCCCTCGGGGCCCGGGAAGGCTGTCGCGGTAGGCTGGGGGGTGGACGAGGCGCGGGCTTGGCGACCCGAGCGTGAGGGAAGCTGTGCGGGGCGGGGCGGTCGTTGGAGGCGAGGAGAGGAGACCCTCCTCTCCCCACGCAGCTGTTCTGTGGCAGGTCCCGCTGTGCCTAACCTGGGGTGGATGTTACAGAAAGGTCCGAGAACACGCTCTTGCCGAGCCGTGAGGTTCAGACTGGACCCCTTTTCTAAATTTCCTCTACAGAGGGGAGACGGGTGCGACTGGGTCCAGTCATACTTTCAGACTGTAGAAAGAGTTTGGACTCCAGGTTTTGCCAGAGTCAGTTTACTTCAGGTCAGGCTGTGTGCCTCTGGAGAGGGACCCTGAACCAAGAAATCCCTGAGCAATTATCCCTTTACAGTCTAGGTTCTCCACCCCGCACACAATACTTCAGTCCAATATTAGTATATGAGTCTGAGGTCTTCTTGTTCTTTATATAAATCCTTTTTCTGTCTCCAGGCTGGTTATTATTGTTCTTATCTTGAGGCTGCAACTGCTGCTGAGAGCTTGGCTACCTTCATTTTCACAGGATGCAGGATCTCAAGGCCTCCCTGAGTTCAGCTGAAGTTCACTGCTTGTGGCCTAAGGCTTCAGCAAATATAGCTGCTCAGGCTAAGCAAGTTACTCATGCTAATCAAGGCAAAACAAGTTTACATTTAACCTCATTTTAAGCAATTATGAAATTAATTCTGATATTATACAAGCAAATTATTTAAATCCCCAACAGTACTCAGGTAGGCTAGAGGGCTAAAGGCTGTTCCCAAGCCATCACTCATAGCCACGAGACCTGTGTGCTCTGCAGAGGCACTGGACTCTGCTCTTTGCTCTTTTTAGTCCTTAGTGCAGCTTGTCCACACCCATGGTGTCCAGAGTTGAAGCTGCTGGCAGGGTTTCTCTGTTCATAGAGGCACAAAGGGGCACAGGGTGCATTATGACACTTTATCAGGGTGATTACTGCCTTAGTGCAAGAAAAGGCCCATATTAATTACTCAGTAGAGGGTGTGCCTTTGGAAATTTTACTGGTTGTTTTTCCTCGACCAATGGTGCACTGGATTTTTTACTGATGGTAAATGTCAAACAGAAGGTGGAGGAGCTGGAACACATCAGAAAACAGATGGTCTTTAGTCATCCTAAGTAAAGCTCTATAGACATTTAAATGTGCAGCAATATTATCACTTTAATGTTATCACTTAATGTTTAGAAATTTGGGGGAAAGATAGAAGCTGCACTCTTCGTGTCTACTGCCCAAATCAACCATTAAGATGAACAGATCTTCCTCTGTCAGTCCCATGTCAAAAAAGGAGGAGCTCTGCATCTGTCTTTGAACCGTGGGAAGGAAGGCTGGAGATCTGCAAATAGACTCTGTTCCCTTTAGTCAGTGTAATGTTGCCATGTTCACTTGGATTTGACCCCAATTTGCTCTTCTGTAGAAATGTTTATTTAAACAGGTCTGTTTAAAACATTTTAAAACATTGCTTTTAGAATGCTGGAGTGAAAAAGACCCAAGAACATTTTGAAACCTGAAAGCTGTTTATGGGAAAAGGCACTTCAAGCAAGGCAGTAGGACTGAGGAGCACAGTGACTGAGAGGAGGAGGTGGAAGGGAGATCTTACAGAGGTCAGGGAGGAAAAACTGAGAAACAGCTGCTAGAAAAGGATGTTTTTCAAAGCAATGTATATCTCTGCTCTCTGACACTTTTTGTTTTCTTCTTGTTATGCTTTTAGTAAACAATGGAGTCAGACATGAAAGTGAATGAATATTTTAAAAGCCAATTTAAGGATTATCAGGAGCAACAGCAAAAGCGGCTGCAAAGTCTAATGGAGAAGAAGAAGGAAAAGCAAAATAGTGATAATGGCAATGTAAAGGAAGCTTTCAGAATTGCAAGTGATCTAAACCTGTTTGAAACAGAACAACCTGTACATGAAGATGACAGCAAAAGGTAAAGCCACAGCTGCACCACTGAGGTGACTCCCAGGTTTTGTTTAGGCAAGTGTTTAGCTGACATTTCTCTCTTTCTGTTTGCTTCTTTCTGTAGCTTTATCACCTTTCTGTTGTGTATGTAAGATTAAGAGATTCTCACCGTCACATGGAGAAGCTGTAACGGCTTCAGGAAAGACACCTGAATTTCAGCCTGCTCATTTCAGGCACTGCTTGTAAGCTTCACCCAATTGACTTCTTGTGGCTCAGCCACTTGGGTGCAACCTGCTTCCTCTTTTGTAGCATGTAGAGTCACTCTGGGGTGAGCTGGAGATGTTTCTCAGAGGAGACTCCGTCTCTGTGCAGTCAGGATTTCTACCATTCTGCTCTAAGTCATTTTTCACAAGTTTGGGAAGACAACTGAGGAACACATCACTGATCAGGTGTGTTAAGAGATTGGAAACTTTTTTTCATGTTAGTTCTCTAACCATAAAAAAATCTTTTTGGCCATCTGCATCTCTGATGAGATCTGCAGAGTTTTTGTGGCTCATTTCTATGAGTGGTACATGTGGGAATAGCTTGTTTTTGCCTTTTTCCTGCTCAGACTGCTGCTTGCTTTATTCTCCTTTGTAAACAGCTGCCTTTGATCTCCCTTTGATTTCAGCTTTGAAACAGAAGTGCACTTTTTAATTATGGATTATGAATCCATAAATTAACTGTGCTGTTTGTGACAGTGCTCTGAGAGGTCATTTATTGTGACATGTACATATGGAGCATGCATTTTAAAAGCTCTGAAGTCCACATGGAGCAGAAAAGTTGCTAACACTTTTGAACAGAAAAGATTTAGGTGACTGTTGAGAGAACTGACTTGTCTGGCTCTGGATGTATCCATAGCCACAGGAATATACTGTAACATCTAGGCTGATATCATCCAAGTTACCTCCTTCTGTTGTAGTCCAGAGCAATCAGTCCAAAGGGATGGGACACTGTGACAGATTAAGTCAGCAAACTGTAGACCTCCAGGGTCAGTCACAGTGTAGATGATAAGCCACAACAACCCCATGCAGAGCTACAGGCTGGGGTCAGAGTGGCTGGAGAGCAGCCAAACAGAAAGGGATATGGGGGTGCTGATTGACACCCACCTGAACATGAGCCAACAGTGTGCCCAGGTGGCCAAGAAGGCCAATGGCATCCTGGCCTGCATCAG
>VWZE01022899.1:403332-439214 GCA_013396675.1 Eubucco bourcierii | reverse complement strand
ACTGAGAGAGTCATTGGCTACTGGAATGGGATGCCCAGGGAGGTGGTGGAGTCACTGTCCCTGGAGGTGTTCAAGGTGCATTTGGATGTGGCACTTGGTGCCATGGTCTGGTCTTGAGGGCTGTGGTAACGGCTTGGACTTGATGATCTTTGAGGTCTCTTCCAACCTTGGTGATACTGTGATCTAGGGGTCAATTCTTAGGTGTCTAATGATATCTGAGGTTCTGTAGTGGATCAGGGACTTCCATGTTGGAATTATAGGCACACCACAGGACACCTGCACCCTTCAATAACATGTAGGAGATGGGTGAGCAGCCCAAATGGCACCTGTATGTGGTTATCTGAACTGAGTCTCCTCAGCAGCACGCTTAGTGGCAGTTGGAGAAGTGATTCACATCACCCTCAGTTGGCAGCTGATCTGTAGGCAGTACTGGGTGCATTGACAGGGTCTTTTTTGTGTGTGCATTTTGGTTGCTGGTCACAGAGAGACACTTGTCTTGGTATGGGGTGGGACCTTACCTTGAAACTCAGATGAAGAAACTCATAGGAAAGCAGAATGAGAACCACTGACTTGAGCTAGCAAGGTCAATACCACAAACACATGTAGCAAAGAGTGTCAGCTTCCCCTAGGACTTTAGGTTTCCTCTCTGGGGAATGCAGATGGGTTCAGTCCTGTTCTGAAATCAATGATACAATGGTGTGGATTGGAAGGGACTTTTAAAGGTCATCTAGCCCAACCCTCCTGCAGTCAGCAGGGACATCTTCAACTAGAGCAGGTTGCTCAGAGCTCATCCAACCCGATATTGAAATGGTGCTGTCTGGAAGAATCTGGCTGAAGTTGGAGGATGTAAAATTCATAGCATTGGTCATCTATGGTAGTGCTCTCTGAGGTGCTCTCAATTATCTACCCAGGCCTCAGAAGTTTCCCCCAAAACCCAGTGTTGTGTTGTCACTGCTGGCCTCACAGGGAGCTCAGATAATCCTGGGGCATTTCAAATTGATGTTCGAGTGCCCATAATTGAATTTTGCCCCTGAGGCCTTAGCTTCTAGTTTTTACTTTCAGAGGAACCTTCATGTTAGGGTGGCAAAGAGATTAAAGTTCTTAATTCTCTGGATGTCTTAGAGAGATGAAACCCATAAATGTTACTAAATGTACTGAAGAATAGGAGAGGCAAGACCATTTCCTCTGTTCAGAGGGCTTTTTGATAGTCTTTGTTTCTAAATGAATTCCAAAAAGCAACAGTAACAATACAAGCTGGTGCCAGTCCATCCTGGTGGGGTTCCAAGAAAATCAGATTGAGGACACAGGAAATTGGTCTTTTGTGAGTTGCTGTAAAACATTCATTTTTAAAGAAAGAACCTCGGGAGCAGCTTTTGTAGCTACATGCTCTGTTGGCTTTTATTAGCTTCAGTAAGTACAGAAAATAAAGCCTGAATGTCACAGATGCTGACTGGTGAGCCCGTCTGATTTCCTCTGAAAAGCCAGGTAAGTAAAACTGAGTGAGATGAGACTACTCAGTAACCTCAAGAGCACTGTAAATGTCCCAGTTCTCTGATATTTTGCCCCAAACTATGCAAGGAATAAGTTGAGTGAGTAGATCAGATCAGCAACAGGTTTAAGATATTCTACTTAATTCAGTAAACTCACTCCTGGTAAGCTCAGCTCATCCAGCATGCGGACATTTCATGATTTTATCTCTGAAAACATCTGTTTGAAGCACATTAACAGTGACACTGGTTTATTTTTTCACAGTTTGCTTGAGGCTGAGAACAAGCAGCTCCAGGATCAGCTCCAAGTGGCCCAAGATGAGAACTGCAGACTGAACAAACTGGTGACAGAGAAAGAATTTGAAATAAAGCAACTCCAGAAAAAAATACGGGAGGACAGATTGGCTTTGTCAGGTAAACACAGTAACTTTTGTCTTCTCATTGTGCTAGTTCAAGTGTTTCCTTCGTGCTGATGACAAAAAGAGGTATGCAGACAGATCCATTGTGACCTCCTGGCAGTGAAACCTTCATGTGACATCTCTTTACCTGCTTTATGCTAAAAGGCAGTATCTTGGTCATATTGCGGTTGCCTCTATTGCCACTCGTGTAATAAGCTTCTGCTAGGAAGAATCAAAATTCAGCTCTAAGCTAGGGGAGACATGGTCTCTGTGAGCTTGCAAGAACCGCTTGACTCTGAGCTTTGAAAATTCTTAGACATGGTATAGATTTGGTGAACACATAGCATTGCTCCTTAAACTACCTAGAGGAGCAGCTGAGGGAACTGCAGTTGTTTAGCCTGGAGAAAAGGTGGCTAAGGGAAGACCACCTCTCTACAACTCCCTGAAAGGAGGTTGGATCCCATGTGCGGGTCTATCTCTTCACCCCTGGAACAAGTGACACGGACAAAGAGGAAACAGCTTCAGGTGGCATCAGGGAGAGGTTTAGGTTGAATATAAGGAACAATTCCATCCCCAAAAGGGTTATCAAGCCCTGGACCAGGCTGCCCAGATCACTGGTAGAGTTCCAATCCCTGAAGGGATTTAAAAGCCATGCACATATGTTGCTGAGGGACATGGTTTAGTGGTGACTTTGCAGTGCTGGGTTAATGGTTGGACTTGGTGATTTAAAAGCTCTTTTCAACCAAAACAGTTCAGTGGTTCTGTGATTCAAAACTTGCAATGGTCTAAGCTCGCAGTATTTGGCATTTGCAGAGTTTACTAAACATCAATATCTCTTCCATGTAAAGAGGTCTCATTGCTTTATTTGCAGAGGAAAGTTCTTCACAATGGTTTGACATGATAGTATCTACATGTGGAATGGGATGTGTGCTTTGAGATCTGTGCCTTGCTCCTTCAGCATTAAGAGTGCTGCTACTCCCCATCTTAGCTATTCAAAGCACAACATAGAATCATAGAATGGTAAGGTTGGAAGGGACCTCAAGGATCATCCAGTTCCAACCCCCTGCCATAGGCAGGGACACCTCCCACTAGTACAGGTCACTCAAGGCCTCATCCAATCTGGCCTTGAACACATCCAGGGAGGGAGCATCCACAACTTCCCTGGGCAACCTGTTCCAGTGCCTCACCACCCTCACTGTAAAGAACTTCCTCCTAACATCCAGTCTAAATCTCCCCTCTGCCAGTTTAAGCCCATTGCCCCTTGTCCTGTCATTGCATGGCTGCTTGTAGCCAGATAGATGAGACATCAGCTGCAAAATCTCAGCATAGTGGGGGTTGGAAGGGACTTCTGGGCATCACCCATTCCAGTTGTCCTGCTAAAGCAGGGCCACTCACAACCTGCAATGTCCAGGCAGGTTTGGAATCTCTAGAGAAGGAGACTTTACAGCCTCTCTGGGCAGCCTAGGGCAGGGCTTCAGCACTCTCGCACCAAAGAACTTTCTCCTCATGTTCACATGGAAGTTTCTGCATTATCGTTACTGATAATTATATGCCCCTTATGTTTAGTGCTCTTTCAAGGTGTTCACTGATCTCTGTTCCTCACAGGTGTTCTGCAAACTTGCTGTTATTGGCACCAAAAAATGATGACCCACAGAACTCATACTGTAGAACTGTTCGTGTCAAGGAGCAGTGTTGCAGTTTTCTCTGCTGTGTAGCATTAAATTCCTTACTCAGGCTCTTTATCTGCGTCGGTAGGGCACATGGAGGATGCTATTTGAAAGCAAAATTCCTTTTCTAAAGTGCCTTGGGTTTCCTTGGAAAATCGGGCTGTGCAGACTGCACTTCCTCCACTTGGTGCCACTGTTGTTCAGGACAGCAGGGATGTCCAGGCTAGTGGAGAAGTGGGAAACAAGCAATAAGCACAGTTAAATAATGCTTAAATTAAAATTTAACTCTTAAACTACCTGCAGCTTGTATGTAGGACAAATGAGAAGTTTCTGTCTCAGGACCAAGAGACAGGTGTGCTGTTACAGCTTCTCTGGGTGAGTTATGCCACCTTGCATCTGGCTTCCCTACCTGCTTTGTGGCAAGACACTCCCCCAAATTGCTTGGGAATGAAAAACTTTAATTAAAGGTGTGCAATTAATTTGAAGACTATCACATAGAAGCACCAGCCTGGCTTTGGCTGAATTTAGTATTTTGTAGAATTATGGGGTGGGTTAGAAGAGACCTTAAAGATCATCTAGTTCAAACTCCCCTGCCATGGCAGGGACACATCCAGATTGCTCAAGTCCCCATCCAACCTAGCCTTGGAAAAATTCCAGGGTTGGATCCTGTAATTCTTAGCAACCATTATATATTATTAATAAATAACATAATGAAAAGTAAGGTAAACATAACTTCTAGATGAGAGGGAAAAGAGAAAACAGATAAATCAGTAAGAACAGTGAAAATTCTTTTTAAAACAATACATTTGTGTTTTCTGCAAGGTTTTTAAATAGTGATGGAGAATCATAATGTGTTCTCAGCTATAGTCTGTGTAGCTTCTTCAATGTCTCTTGGGGGTTTGTGGGATTCAGAATTCCCTCAAGAGTCATCTGTCATCCTTGTGTATCACCCCAGCTCTTCACAGAAAAGTCATAACTTCAGAGCTTTGAAGCAGAAGGAAGGAGTTAAAAAGAATGACAGCAGCCGAGTTAAGTATTCGTGTATCACACCAAGAATTTGTATTCATTGCTGAACTAGAGGTCGCTGTGGACACTGTGTGAAACCTATTGATTTTGCACTTGTGTGGGAGCTTTTTTTCACCTGTGTGATGTCAGCAAGAGCCGAGTGACATACAGGCAGCCCTGGGGATTGCTCTGTTGGTGACACTAATCAAACCCCCTCTGATGAGGAGGTGAATGAAGTGTCCGTTTAAAAGAGCAATTACACGAGTAATACATGTATAATCTCAAGGGGCATATAAATAGGCACAATGAAATTTCCTGGATGCTATCCAGGACCTGACTGTAATAGTGTGTCTGACCTTTTAGAACAGATGTCTAGAAGAGTTTGCACCTCTGTTTCTGCAACTCTTCCAGTAGCAAACAATGGTGTAAAATTGAGTGTTGTCTTTTCCTGTAACATGCCTCAAAAACCTGTTCCTAACTGTCTTTCAGAATGATGAGCAAAACCACCTCTGCTTTTTCTCTGTAGTAATGTTGCCTCCACCACTGTTGCAGCCTTCTGAAGACATGTGGTTGTTGCTGAAGTGTGAAGTGTGTTTTTGCTAGCCACAATGTAATGCTGACTCAAAGGGCCAAGTGATCCAGCTGGAATCACTGGCGCTTCTTTTCCCTCGCTTGTTCATTTAGGTGCCTGGCACAGCCCTGAGAGAAATGGATTAGACAATGAAAGTCCATTGTGTGCTGGACAGAGAACAAAACCATTATCCATCCTGAATCTTGACTGTAAGATATGTCCTTTACTTTTCTGGGTGCTTTTCAGGGGCATCTGGTTTAGCTGGAGATGTCGCAGCTGCTAAAATAGTTGAATTGGCCAAAAGGAATCGCGAGCTAACTGCTGAGGCTGAGAGTCAAAAAGCCAAAGTGAAGCAACTGAGTAACAGAGTCAAAGAGCTGGAGAAAGAAGTAAGGATTTTTTTCTTGTTCTCTTTTTGCATGTGAAAACATAGAAATGCAGCCTTTGGGATAGAGGAGCTGGAAAATTTTGGTTTGATTCATGATCCCATTTTGAATTTGCGCTTACATCCACCTTGCTTTCAGTTCTTGTCATTTCTGTCTGTGGCAGGAGAAGAGAGATGTGTGGCCTTAGCTGCTTTCACCTTCGCAGAAAGGAGGAGCTAGGAAGGGTCATCCATAAGTTATAATGAACCACATGTTTGAAAAGCCAGTCAGGAAAGTTTGCTTGTTTGAAGCACAGAGGCTTTTCTAGCAGTATGGCAGTAATATTTTTCCGATTTTTTGGTTGGCTTTTTTTTTTTTGGTGTGTGTGTGAGGAGGAGCAAATTCCATACCACGAATTCTTACATTCCCACCTCATTAATACCAACCATGAATTAGGACTCTATTCTTCTAAGCTTTACTCCTCCACATAAGGAAAGCTGTTTTTTGGCCTATGTACTTCCAGAACTCAGACAGTAACAAACCATATCATGCATAAGACAGCAAATCTTCACTTGAACAAATTCATTTTTCTGGTGTAGTCGACCTCTTTCATCTGTGCTAACCTTTCACAGGAATGATTTTCCTCAGGTGACTGCTGAAATGAGCATTAGATGCCCTGATGTCAGTGTTCACTGCTCCTCCTTATACAATGCTGTTAAAATTTTGGATAATTTTTAATGTTTTTTCTGCACTTTGGAGACATCATTTAAATGGATCAATTATGTTTATTGTGTTGGCAAACACAGTCTGACTCCATCTATCACAATCACTTATCATTAATTATACATCTGTCTGAATTGTCCCCTGGTTACCTGAAAAATGAAGAAGTGGTAGATTAAATTTAAACATTCACATCCAGTGTGTTCTGGTCAGAGGAGTCTTGTCAAATAGTTGGCAGGTTAGTTAAGAAATATTAGGTGTAGCTGGGAGCTGCAAAATCACACAAGGAGGAGAACAAGCCATGAATAATTTCAAGAAAAATCAATTTGGTTTTAATCCCCTCCTGCAGAAGTTTAATGAGCATTAGTCAAACAGAAGTTTAAAATATTGCCAGCTATTGAGCCAAAAGAAAGGACCACAGACCTTTTAGGGGAGGAAATCAAACTCAAAGCAAACAAGGAACAGTAATTGCTGGTCAAAGCAGAGATGGACACTTTAGATATGAGCTGACCTTTTAAATATGGCCACAAGGATAACTGGGGGACTTGAGCATCTCCCCTACAAAGAGAGACTCTGAAACCTGAGGCTGTTTAGTCTGGAGAAGAGAGGAGATCTTGTCAATGTATACAAATATCTGAGGGGTGGGTGTCAAGTGGCTGGGGTCAATCTCTTTTTAGTTGTCAGCAGCAGTAAGACAAGGAGCAATGGATATAAAATGGAACATAGAAGGTTTCACCTCAACATGAGGAGGAACTTTACAGTGAGAGTGAGGGAGCCCTGCAACAGGCTGCCCAGGGAGGTTGTGGAATCTCCTTCTCTGAAGACTTTCTAAACCCTCCCAGCTGCATTTCTATGCAAACTACCCTGGGTGATGCTGCCTTGACAGGGAGGTTGGACTTGATGATCTTTGGAGGTCACTTCCAACCTCTAAAATTCTGTGATTCTGTGGCCTGTCTTTAGACCTCAAAACCAAATGCAGCAACCTGGCTCATCTGAGGTAGAGATGAACCACAAGGTGAACTCCACTGAAACCATGCCCTGGTCAGCATGGTTTCAGTGGAGTTTTCTCACAACCCTGTTTAGGGTGTCTTTTCTCTAAACTAACTGAGTTTGTGGATTGTACTGATAGAGTAGAACTATATAAGTAAAGCAGTGTTTGGCATCTATGTAAAATGTTGAGTGATGAAAGAAGAGCTGTCACAAGCAGGAGCCTGCAGTGACACTTAAGCTAAGCTGGGTCACGATGTAGACACCCTTATCTTTCTCCATTCATAGCAGAAAGAAACCAAGACAACTAAAGTGTGCCATTCAGTTGCCTGCACATAAACATGAAAGTATAATGTGAGATGTTACTTGACCTCTCAGATACCCCTTTAGGACTATGGGATGTGACAGGATTGGCAGTCCTGATGCAGCAGCTGAAGACCTGCTAGATACCCTCAAATGCCTCTTTGGGAAGCATTTTAGGGGGGAATTGTATGCTTTCTCACTGGTTGTGTTTAAAAAACAAAGGAAAGTGAAGCTATTGGGGATTTTCCCTAAAATAACTAAACATCTATGTTGTACCTTTTTGCAAATGCTCTTTGCTGTATTCATCCTGTAACAACAATGCATTTTTTTTCCAGCTGCAGACAGCCATGGAAAAAATACATTCTCTTGGTGGTGACAGAGAAATCAAGCAATCAGCTGTGAAGATAGCAGAAGGAGACTTGGTACAACTTGGAATTGAAAGGGGGAAATCAGAAGCTGATATTTAGTTGCTTCCTATTGTGCAGTCATTTCCTTGTCACCAGGACTTATCACCAGTTTTGTGACCAAATTGCTCTGCTTGTAGCTTCCCTATGAGCCCCAAAGTTAGGGAAGGCATTTGCATGAGTCTGGGGAAAAAAAAAAGATTCTGTGATCCTGATGGATCTGTGGATCTTAATCACTTCAGTTTTTCCCTGAGGATTCTGTTCTTAACAAGTACTTTCTATTCAAAGGCTAAAAGTGCAGAGGTGAAAGCATTGCAAGAAAAAGTAATGGCAGCCAACTTTAAGGTGGCAGAGTATCGTAACCAGCTCCAGTCTGCAAAACAGGAACTGAAGATGATCCAAAAGGTACTGTTGTGTGGCACTGTGGCTGACATCCTGTGCAAAGATGTATTTTTGTGAAATCAGAGAGCTTCTTTTCTTTTGACCTTTAATTAGCCTCTCTAAAGTGTTCCAGTGAACTGTGAGGAGCTAAGAAAAGACATGAATGTAGTGGTTGCAGTGGAAAGGTACAGAATGATGGAATCATAGAATTGTTTAGATTGGAAAAGACCTGACAGTTCAACTGTAAATGTAACACTGCCAAACCCACCACTAAACCACATGTTTCTGCACCACATCTACATGGCTTTTAAATCCCTCCTGGAATGGGGACTCCACCACTTCCCTGGGCAGACTGTTCCAGACCTTGACAACCTTATCTGGGAAGAAATTGTTCCTCATATCCAATCTAAACCTCTGCTGGCACAACTTGTCCTAGCACCTGTTTCTTGGGCAATCCCCACCTGGCTCAAACCTCTTTTCAGGAAGTTCTGGAGAGTGAGGAGGTCTCCCCTCAGCCTCCTTTTGTCCAGGGTGACCAACCCCAGTTCCCTCAGCTGTGTCTCACAAGACTTGTGCTCTCAACCCTTCACCAGCTTTGTTGCCATTCCTTGGACATGATCCAGCGCCTCAATGTCCTCCTTATATTGATGGACCCAAAAGTGCACATGGATACAGAGTTCATGCTCTGCCACCACAGCTGCATGACTGTGTCCATTATTTCAACTGCTGTGATCGGTACAGATTCTTTAATGTTTGAAAGTCTCAGGTTGGCAAATCAGGTTTGTGCTTGACTTGAAGTACACCTTTAGGACCATTCCTCTTCTCCAATGCATTTAATTATATTTTTATTCTTAATATAGGCTTCAGTCCCATGGAAGTCCATAGGATTAAAGACCAAGTTTGGAGTAAAGCACATCTTTAAATGTTTGTTGGAGTGACATGCAGAGTAACCTTTTCATCTGATTCATGATGGGATTTTAAAGCATTGCTGTGTGCTCTGATTCCTTTGGTTTCATTACTTTGTGTAAAAGACCTGCAATGCAGATCACTGTAGAGAATATGCTCCTAAAAATAGAACACTGCTGACCTTTTTATAAATAATTTAAATGCTCTTCATACTAACTTTAGCTCTCCTTAATGTGGCGGTGTCGGAACTGTGCGAGAGAGATTGGCTTCATTCCTGATTGCAAGGGGCTGCATTAAGACAGTATCTCTGCTCCTCTTTAGTTCTAGCTGAGTATTCATTCCATCAAAAATAATTAAGGGTATTGAAAATCATTAATAATGCTTAGTAAGTCTTGGTGATGAGTTTGAAATCTCCCGGTTTTTTGCAAAAATGGCATGGTTTAACATACAGATAATGCAGTTTGACACTCTCCAGAGGCAGGCAGGAAAGCAGGGATTCACATTTTTAAAGGAGTGAAGGACAAGGCCTTGTGGTCCTGTACCTGGGTTTGGACAATCTCCATTATCAGTGCAGACTGGGGGATGATCAGATTGAGAACAGCCCTCCAGAAAATGACTTGGGGGTACTGGTGGATGGGAAGCTAGCCATGAGCCAGCGATGGGCACTTGCAGCCCAGAAAGCCAATTGTGTCCTGGGCTGCACCAAAAGAAACTTGGCCAGCAAGTCAAAGGAGGTAATTCTGCTGCTCTGCTCTGATAAGACTTCACCTGGAGTGTTGTGTCCAGCTCTGACACCCCCAACACATATGGACCTGTTGGACCACATCCAGAGGAGGGGTACAGAAGGGTTGGAAAAAAGAGGTTTCTGGGGAGACCTTGCAGCAGCATTTTGATACCTGAAGTGGGGCTACAGGAAGGCTGGGGAAGGACTGTGCAGAAGAACTTGTAGTGATAGTATGAGGGGCAATGGCTGAAAACTGGAGCAGGGTAGATTTAGGTTGTACATTAGGAAGAAGTTCTTTACAATGAGAGTCTCCCTCTCTGGAGATGAAATGCAAGACCCACCTGGATGCATTCCTGTGTGATCTGGTATAGGTGATCCTGCTCTGGTAGGGGTTTGGACTGGACAGAGGTCACTTCCTACCACTAACATTCTGTGAAACACTGGAACAGGTTGCCCAGGGATGTGATTGAGGCCCCTAGAGACATTCAAGGTCAAACTTGATGGGGCAGTGAACAACCTGATTTTCTCCAACCCCCTGCACACTTCAGGAGTGTTGGACAAGATGACCTTCAAGGTTCCTTTCCAACCCAATACGTTCTATGATTCTGTGTGACAATGCTCAACATTATCAACCAAATTATAACTGAAATCATTCATGTTAGCCCTTAACTCCTCCAAACCATCACCAATCCGTATTGTAATGATGGGAAAGAGCTAACATCTCATGGGATATTAAATATCCTGGATATTTAATATCCAGGATACCCTGGATCTGATATCCAGGCTTCTGTGCATAGATGTAGAGCTTTGTGTTCACTGCTAAGGAGCAGATTCTTGTCTCCTCTTCCCTATGCGTGTATTTTAACCTAGCCTTACTGATGACATCATTCCCTTTTCCATAGCTTTTAGCAAATGAAGTTGGTGAAGATGTGAATATTCAGAGTCTCTTGAGCAATTCTGGCAGCTGGCGTGGACGAGCTCAGCAAATTATTGTTCTCCAAAGCAAGGTGAGTTAAAACCCTGCATGGTGTCAGCTGGCTGCTGGGATGCTCCTGCTAAGTATAGATATTGCTCCAGTTTAAGGTTAAGACACTTTTAGTTCTGCATTAAGTAATTCTTGACATCTGTTATCTGCTTTTAAGTTGCCTCCCAGTACAAACAGTGTTTACTACAACTACATGGCCAGTCTTTTCTGTGTTGAGAAGAGCAACTGTTGGAAGAAAACGCTTTATGGTCACTTTTGTAAGGTTTTAGATATGTTTCTATGTGCACATGTGGTGATGGGCTGTTAAATTTTATACATGTTCCTGCAAACTATTAATTAGTCCATTGCAAACATGCAAGTGTCAATATTTAAGCTGGGAACCTTTTGCATCTGTGTGGAAGGAGAGAATTCAGTGACCTTGAAGAGCTGTGGCAACCTGGTTAAAATCCCAGAATGTTTTGAAGGTACCTGTCTGCATTGAGTGCAGAAGGACCCCTGTCAGTCTCTGTGCTCTGACTCAGACACCTTTGTTAAGTGCCAGAAGTCAGATGGGGAGAATTTAGGCCAGATGAGACTTTTTCAAGTTGTTCCCACAGGAACTTTAGTAAAATCACTAACTCTTGAATCTTCTGAAGGGCACAATCTAGCAGAAATGTCATCTCCAGACAGGGAGGCAGTTTTATTTGCATCTTAAATATAACTTCTCTCAGACAATTGGATATATATTTTTCCTATTTTTCTGCTGTTTGATTTGATACCAACAAACTGTGATTTCTGCACTCTAATTGTCTGAAATTGTTAACTTCTACCTTGTACCTCTAATTTCCCTTCAGCAAATTCCATTTCCTTTCTGTTAGAGCCCTGACTGGGATTTATCTGTAGACTGTACATACTTTAATGGAGAAGTTCCTTCTGATCCAGTCTCCTCAGGCCCCTTCTGTAGTCAGTGGGGATCTTGTAAATACAGTCACTGGATTAAAAGTGAGGTAGGTTGCATCTTATCTTAGAAGACAGCTCCAGAACAGGGCCAAGGAACTGTGCTCTAGCGGTGCCCATTTCATAGTCACAGAATAGTTTGAGTTGGAAGATACCTTGAAAAGTCACCTGGTCCAACCCCCTGCATTGGGCAGGGAACATCAGCTAGAGCAGACTTAACTAGATTCCTTCTACTGACTAAAAGCACTCTGTAGGGAGGAGCTGAGATGCAAGGGTTGAGTTCACTTGGCTACACAGAGGTGTCTACTGCCAGATGTAGGGCGTCCCTCTCACTTCCAGTTGTCCCTCTAGTGGAGTATGGATGTCCTGTAGATCCTGTACCATATATATATGTCTCCAGTATCCCAGCATGTCTAAACCAGAGCTGGGTACCTGTCTTCAGGCTGGTGAACTGTGCCTTTGATTGTGGACAACCTGGATGGTGATTCTGCTAAAGGCCAAGATGCTTAAATGTATGTGGGTGAGATCTCCTTTTAGAGGAGATCTGAGATGTTATTCTGTTGTCCACCCACGTTTAGTGGCATTCAGGATGCTTTGGAGTGTCTACCTGCCCTCCACATGTAGCTCAAATAAGGCACAGGTCTCTTATGTGTCCTGAGTTTCCTATAAGTCTCATGCCACATCTCCTCCTTGCACAGACGTGAGATCTGCAGGCTTGTTAGCAGATTTAAATTTGGAAGGTCCCTGTGTTGTGTTAGTTAGCCACAACAATGTCAAGGAGTAGTATGATACTACACTCTCCCTTCACTTTGGTTATGTCCTCTATGGTGCTGGAGCACTGCACGCCTAGTGAAGACTCCAAATGAGTTGTCGCTATTGTCCCCTAGGTTCAGGAGCTGAAAAATCAGTTGGCTCAGTACAAGACAAGAACATCACTGAGTGAGTTTGATGAGGAGTTGCTGGCACTTACTGATCCAAGGAAGTTGTCAGCCCAAGAGAAGAACTTTTTGAAGATTCGCAACTTGGAAAAAGAAAAGAAAGAAACTTTGGAGGTAAAACCCTGTGAGCTGACAGAGTCCTCTTTGGGTACAAAGTGTCTAAGAACTTACCTTTCCTTCAGGAACCATTTCAAAAACCCATTTGATCTTCTGGTGGAAGTTCTGCCACAGTTCAGACTGGGCAAAAGACTTCTGTACTTATCTGTATTACATTCTTGTGTGGCCAGACGTACTTAGGTAGTACAAGATTTGATCTTCTCTGCTGCTTGGTTTATGTGTCAGTTGCATCTTTCTGGCTTGGAATGTGCCCACCTGAAAACTGTGGCTGATGTGTGATGTTAGAAGGAGGAGAGAGGCCCTGGGTTGCAGTGCAACTGATACTGGCTTTATCCTGAAGGCAGATGCAGAAATAAGCCCTGCTACAGCTGGATCCATGCTCTGTGCTGTCCCACTTTCCCTTTGGCCAAGTGTGCATTCTTCATGCAGTGTTAAATACAGGCATCCTCCTCATACATCCATATGGCTCTGTGCTTCTACATTTGAACAGAAGGAAGTTAAGAATGTCACCAGATGCCCCCTAAGAGGTGTTCTAGGTCTTACCCTCCATCTGTCACATGTAGTCACTACAAAAATACACGGGTTGAGAGAACCTGTAGCTGGTGGCATGTGTAGTAAATCCTGAGGTAGAAAGGATGCATAGGCCTGTGTACAAGAAACACAGGCAATGAGGCTTAGATACACACATTCAGGTTACCAAAGCTCATCTTCCTGTGCTTCTTCCCTGGATTTGCCTTTGTAGAGGCCACTTGGCATGATCCCAGAGCTTAAGTATATGCTGTTTTCCACACTGCAGTTTGACCATGCAACAGAAGGAGCAGTGGGGTGACACACATTTCTTCTTGGCTGTGCAACGAAAGGGAAGATTTATAGCTATGGGCACGTAGCACAGGGATGATGTTCCTCAATAACTGTAATCTGCATGGATCCATTTCTGCCTTTGTGTTTCAGGCTCCATTCTCAGTATCTTCCCCTGTACTTGTGCATTACTACTTAAACTGGTCTGGGGGTGTGCTACCAGTTCATCTAGGTGAAGGTATATCTCAGAGGGCAACCTATGCCAGGGACAGCTCCTAGTAGGCAGCATGGTAATGAAGTTTCCCCAGGGACAACGATGAGGCAGAACTAAATTACCAATTGCTTCCTAGCACATATTGAATCAACATGGTCCACTTGTATTCCTGAGTAGACAGAGCTGCCTTGACACTGGTGAGTAGGCAGTGAGTAGTAGCACTTACAGTTTCCACTGACTGATGATCTGGTATGCCAGTTCCACTTTTTATATCCTACCAGGTGATGTGTGATTCCTTCAGCTCACCAGAGCTTGCTGATAGGCTCTGTCATTTCCGATGTGTTTGCATTACTGCAGAGACTCGCTGGGGAACATGATGCACTCCAAAAGAGTCATGAGGAAGTGAAAACTAAACTTGAGGCATCAAAAGCCAGGAACAAAGTACTGTGCAGCGAGGTGAAAACCCTGAAGGGACAGATCATAACCCTGCTGGAGAAAGGAAAACATGACGACGAGCTCATCAACACCTTACTGGTACAGTCTGACTGTTACTGTTGGTCCCAGCCCCTGCATATCAACCCTTTTTCTAGAAATGATGAAACAAGGTGTCATTTAATGACATAATGACACAGACTACCTTAGGGCATACAGGGGCTTGATGAATCAGGCTGTGACAGCCAGAGGGTTCCTAGTCAGCTAAAGCACTTCATTTAGTCTCAGATCATGTAAAGGCTGTAAGACAGCACCAAGCGCAACACGGTTGCAGTCAAGCAGCTCTGAGCTGCAAGTATTGAAGGAAACCTTGTGCAGAAGAATTGAAATAAAATTGTCTAGGAGGTAGAGGAAGGGCTTCATTCCTGACCCATAAAGCTGGACTGTATCCACTGTTCTGCTTTGAGCTTCATTGGAAGGTTGTTCTTAGAGCGTCTGAAATTTTAATTTGTCCAAAACAAACAAGCTGAACTGTGGGTACCAAACCATGGGCACATTCACTTGCAGTAGCTGGAGCTGAAAGGATTTTGACCCCTTAAAACCCAAGAATATTAGCAGGGACTCAAGATGCAGTTATGCTGAAATAAATGGCTGCTCTTGTGGTCTTGCAAGACCTTTTTGTCCTGTCATCGTTCTAAATAGTCTTCCCCAGTTACAATAATAAACAAAACTAAAATTAGAATCATAGAGTGTTTCGGGTTGGAAGAGACCTTTAAAGCTCATTTCATCCAAACCTTCTGCAGTAAGTTTGGACATCTTTAACTAGGTCAGGTTGCTTAGAGCCTCAGCCAACCTGACCTGGAATAGTTCCAGAGATGAAACATCTCCCACCTCTTTGGGCAACCTGGGCCAGTGTTTCACTATCTTGTGTTAAAAATGTCTTCTTTGTATCCCAAATATCCACTTTTTTTAGTTTTAAGCCATCATCCCTTGTCCTGTCGCAACAGGCCCTGCTAAACTGAAGATCTCACTCAGAGTTTCTATTTTAGCAGAGCCAACACATGGAAATGCAGGAGATGTTAAAGCACCTGAGCCAGCAGCTTGAGAAGTATGAGGAGTCCCAGCAGATGCTATGGCCACAATGGAACAGTGAGGCTCAGAGATCAGATTGCCTTATAGGGCAGCTGAGACAGTTGGTGGCTGACCGAGAAGCAAAGGTTAAAGAGCTGGAAAAAGAAATTGAGCAACTCACACTTCAGGTCAGAAGAAATGAACTCTGTAATTATTTTAGATCTACTCTTCCACTTCTCTCTCTCTGAGGTGATTGCTGGCTTGAGACACTAATATCTGCCCTACTGACACACTCTCCCGATGGAATGATGCCACAGGAATTTTTTTCTTGTAACTCTTCATTTTCTTTCTGGTTTGTATGTGGCTTTTCTTTCAAGCTGTTTAAGCAACAGAGAACAGACATTCCAATCACAATCATGTGAGCCTTCATGCCAAAACTGTACCACATATCTGACAGCAAGGGTTGGACTACAGTAGGGACTTCTCAGTGTTCAGCATCCTTAGCTGTGAGGAAGCAAACAAACATTGATGAGGCCAGCATCGGCAGACTGCTATGATACCCAGCTATGTCCCCTCATGGGGTGATGAGACCCCTAGTAAGTTAACTTCATCTGCTGTAAACCACTTCAAGAACACCTGGAGTAGTGTGTGAAGTTCTGGAGCCATCAGCACAGGAAGGACATGGTAGTATTGGAGTGGGTCCAGAGGAGGCCACGAGGATGATCAGAGGGGTGCAGCAGCAGCTCTCCTATGAGGACAGATTGAGAGAGTTGGGGCTGTGCAGCCTGGAGAAGAGAAGGCTTTGAGGAGACCTGATAGTAGCCTTCCAGGATCTCAAGGGGGCCTACAGGAAGGCTGGGGAAGGATTATTTACAAGGTCTTGCAATGACAGGACAAGGGCCAATGGGTTTAAACTGCCAGAGGGGAGATTTAGACTGGATGTTAGGAGGAAGTTCTTTACAGTGAGGGTGGTGAGGCACTGGCAGACGTTGCCCAGGGAGGTTGTGGCTGCTCCTTCCCTGGAGGTGTTCAAGGCCAGGTTGGATGAGGCCTTGAGTAACCTGTACTAGTGGGAGGTGTCCCTGCCTATGGCAGGGGGTTGGAACTAGCTGATCCTTGAGGTCCCTTCCAACCTTACCATTCTATGATTCTGTGAACTTTCTCTCCCTCAGATCTCCAGGCTATTGATATGAATTTGATGCATCTCAGGCATATTTCTTGGTGCAGATGAAAGAATTGGGTAGGTTGGCCCCTTTGTGGACTAGTATGGTAAAAATATTTTCAGCTTTTGTGGTCCAGTGTTGCAAGGTAACAGAGGCAAGGTGGTACCATTGCCAGAGCACAGGCATAGGAGTGGAGAGGCAGTTGATCAACCTGCCAAAAGCTGCTCCTGTGTCCTGGTAACTTATGATTAGGTTTTGTTAGAGTCTTTAGATATCCACTTCTTATTAGCATATATATATGGTTATGGTGAGGAATCTGTCAGTGTTGGGGGCTAGAGCATTGACCCTAAGAGAAATCTTGGGTTAGAGACACAAATCAATGGTGCTGGTAGTGGTGTTACTGCACTGAGGGTTCTCCAGTGACACTGTAGTTTCACATGAAACTGCACTTTTTGCTGAGTTTTGCAATGGACAGAAACAAGTGAAAAGTTTCTGAGGAGGTCCTGTAAAATCAAAAGTTCTGGCATGCTTGTACAACAATCATAAGCTGCTGATTGGGTGTTGATGGAGCTATTTTCTATTGCACTGTGTAATGGATTTTATAACCTACTCCAATGTTAACAGAAAAAGTCTACCCATCAGTGGAAGAGTTCAGGAGCTGCTGATCTACCACCTTCTGAGCAGTCAGAAGATCCAGGTTTTACTCTGCTTAATCCTCTGGCATCAGACAGCAGTCAGGGTGGACGGATTGGATCTGCTCGGTAAGAAGACCCTGATGTCAATGTTCGAAGTTGGTGTGAGTTATTCAGAAGCGTGATTTTCCCAGACAATGCATCAAACCACAAGTGCTGTGTGCTAGCAGCTGTGGCAGCCTGTTTACAGCAGGTGGGAATCTCTGATCACATTATCTCTTGGACTTTGGTCCTGGAACAGAGAAAGATGTCAAGACTTGCAGACATGACTACATTTGGCATCATGGTAGTGCAGCTAATTATCACAGTGTCACCAAGGTTGGAAGAGACCTCAAAGATCATCAAGTCCAACCTGATACCACAGACCTCAAGACCAGACCGTGGCACCAAGTGCCACGTCCAAACCTGCCTTGAACACCTCCAGGGATGGTGACTCCACCACCTCCCTGGGCAGCCCATTCCAGTAGCCAATGACTCTCTCAATCAAGAACTTTCTCCTCACCTCCAGCCTAAACTTCCCCTGGCACAGCTTCACACTGTGTCCTCTTGTTCTGGTGCTGCTTGCCTGAGAGAAGAAAGCAACCTCCTCCTGGCTACAACCACCCTTCAGGTAGTTGTAGACAGCAAGAAGGTCTCTCCTGAGCCTCCTCTTCTCCAGGCTAGCCAATCCCAGCTCCCTCAGCCTCTCCTCATAGGACTTGTGCTTGAGGCCTCTCCCCAGCCTCGTTGCCCTTCTCTGGACATGCTCAAGCACCTCAATAATAATTGTCTTTCTCCAGCTCAGATAATGTTTATGTGGTTAGCTTAAGTGCCTGTGATTCTTCTCTCTTATGAGAAACTGGACTTGTAATGAGCAGATTTCTGGGAGGAGGTGGTGAATTAATACAAAACACCATTCTAGGTAACCACAGTCCCTGGCACATTGTTTAAATCACTAAATAGGCTTTGAGTAGAACTTCCTTGCAGAAATGTTGAAAGCACACCACATTTTCTGCTCTGAACCAACACTCTTTTTAAAACCTCACTGAGAACCATGTAAATTACCATGTAAACACAGGGGTAAATCTGGTTCTTGTTTACACTGATGTGACTCTGGGTCACTCTGGTTGTGTAAAGGGACTGTAATACCAGAGCAATTATACCCTTTCCAGTTAAAATGCTGGTTTTGTTATGAAGAGTTCATGGGCTAATTGACAGTGAGAATTTGAGAGTGTCTTTTGAGGAAGGAGGAAAATTTTCATCAAGTTAAGATTGCCACTGATTTCTTCTGTGTAATTTTAACTTGCCTACCACATCACTTTAGACACTTAATTTGGCTTTCAAATGGTCAGATGTACTCTTGGGTCTACGCAGAGCATTAGTACAGTTCAATAAAAGTTCTTAGTGTCTGAGTTGGAGTTAAAACATTCTTGACTTGAAAGTTTCTGTATCTCCACTGTTGCACCCTCCTTACTGACTTTATTCTCCCACCTCTCCCCTGTCTCCTGAAAAATATCTGCGTTTTACCCACTTTTTCGCTTTGAATGACTGCTGGTTGTAAGCAGGAAGGCAGGTTGGGCAAGTGAGGTTGGGTAATGGATTTGTAGAAGCCACTAAGTGCAGCACATGAGCTAACACTTGGACATGTGGCTAACAAGGCTCTGTCATAAAAATAGCTGACACATCAGATGGGCAGTGGGTGAGTCTGGAAGCTGCAGGAGCTGGTAAGAGCTTGTTCAGTAGCCCCCCCTCATTCCATTAACTTCCACATGCTGATGAACTCTCTAGTCCATTTTACTTTAGTGAATCATCTTTTCCTATCAGAAAAGATGAAATGAAAAATGCTATAAATAGGAGCTAAAGCCCCTTGGAGATGTCAAAGTAAAAATCTGCTTTATTAGGAAAGGCTGAGAGACTTTTTTAGTTTGGAGAAGAGAAGACTGAGAGGAGATCTAATACATGTATATAAATATCTGAGGGCGGGGTGGCAAAAATGAAGGGACAGCCTCTTCTCACTTGTGCCCTGTGATAGGATAAGGGGCAATGGATGTAAAATACAACACAGGAAGTTCCACCTCAACATGAGGAGGAACTTCTTTACAGTAAGGGTTACAGAGTACTGGAAGAGGCTCCCCAGAGGATTTGTGGAGTCTTCTTCTCTGGAGACTTTAAAGACCTGTCTGGATGTGTTCTTGTGTGACCTGCACTAGATTATGTGCTCCTGCTCAGGGAGAGAGGTTGGACTTGATCTTCAGAGGTCATTTAAAACCCCTGACATCCTGTGATCTGTATTGTTAGACTGGGCCACTTCTGTCATTATCAACCTTAACTTGATTTCAGGATTAACCCCTCCTAGCCTGGAAGGCAGTTCTGCATGTTCCACAACACGAAGGCTTTATCCTCTATTAGCTGCAGCCTAAAGACATGGGAATGTGGGCTAAGTCTGCAGATATTTGGCTTTAGGCAACCAAACTCATGTTCAGAAACAAACACACATTCTAATTTTTTGTTCCAAGCACACATGAAACTCATCCAGTCTGGCAGTGTCATCTCTGCAGTTGTCTGAACAGAGGTTGTAGTGAGGTGGGATTGGTCTTTTCTCCCTAGTAACAAGTGATAGGATGAGAAGAAATGGCATTAAGTTGCCCCAGAAGAGGCTGGATATTAGAAGAAACTTCTTCACTAAAAGGGTTCTCAGGCACTGAAACAGGCTCCCCAGGGAGATGGTTGAATCCCTGTCTCTGGAGGTGTTTAAAGACTGCAGAGGTGTGGTACTCAGGGCTATGGTTTAGCACCAGACTTGGTAGAGTGAGAGAATAGTTGGAATTGATCCTTTCCAATCAAAATGATTCTCTAGCACTTTAGTGTTATCAGTTGGCTCCTCTTACATTAACAAGCCTACAGATTTTTATGAGCATCTCCACAAAGGAGAAGGGCTCAGAAAACTGGCATTTGGAAATAAAAGTTCTGCACCTTGTTGCAGAACAAGAATTCTGTTGGTTATGAAAGCAAAACAACATGCAAACACTATCAAACAAACACAATAATCTGGACTTGTCTGTCACCCACGTGGGTGAAGGTGGCAGATGAATGCTTTGTGCACTCAAGTATGGAAACAGAGCAGCAGCGTCTGCTTGTGTGGCTGCAGGCTCAACCTGGGCCAAACACAGTCGAGAGCTCTTTCTGCTCTTGAATTGCTGCGTGGCTCCTCTGTGTCGCGGAGCTTCACAGTGCTGATCTGGAGGGCCAGCAAAACATTTCCAGAAACTCAGAGGTCAAATACTGAGCTGTGGTTTTTATTTGTGAGGGACACAAGGTGGTTTTGCAGCATGTTTTGTAGCAAGCTGAGCTATTGTGTATGGTGTTCCTGTGCGATACCCACTTAGGAGACTGGGAGTTTTTTTCCCTACAAGGCAGCAATAAGCAGAGATGTTGGAAAATGACCAAATTTCTTGAAGAGCTGCCCTCTTGTAGAGCTCAGTGCTTAACAAAGCTTCTTTCCTCCCAGCATAGTGTCCAAGATGGGCCATACACTTGTAGAATCAGCAGCTACTCAGCCTTCTGTTCTTGATAGTAACATCACACCTGGAGGGTATGTACAGAAACTTCATCACAAACAAGGGGGGGGATCACTTCCATGCTTTACAAGTTGCTGGCAAGTCTTAAAATCATAGAATGGGTTGGGGTAGAAGGGATTTGAAGGATCATCTAGTCCAGCCTCCCACAGTGAAGGGGACATTTTCAACTAGAGCAGGCTGGCAATCGAGTTTGTCTGCCTTGCTTCTGTAACAAACAGCTGCTTTCATCATCCTTTCTACCCCATACTGCCAAAGAGCTCTGACACAAGCTCTCATGTCTTCTTGCTGTCTTGATTTATTTTTTTTTTGTAATTGATTGCTGGTTTTCACACCCTCTAAATCCTCTTTTTCCCACTTCACCCCCAGTCACTTAAGATTTCTCCTGCTTTTTGGGCTAAAGGACTTTTGAATACTGCCCTGAGGAAAGGTCAGAGAAGTCATGAAGTGCATAGTAATGAACTACATGGGAAAACTGCCCCTTCCTTTCATCACTTCTTAGGCACAAGAACAACCATTGTACTGGTGCTGCCTGAAGCCTTTCAGTGGGAGAAAATCGACAGCCTGTCATCTAATAGCTTAGCTTTGCCCTTTGGAGAATCCACATGCAGACTCCTTTTGCTTTGGCAGCAGCAATGGGAGGAGAGTGAGGGATAGTGAACTGATCCAAGGTGGAAGTTTGTTCTCGGGGTGATGGGAAAGAAAAACATCCTTGCAAAGGAAAAAATATTTCTAATGAAACCCACTGTTTCTGTCCCATTTATTGCAGTCTAGAGATTGGTGCTGGGGGGGGAGGTAATGATCTTGGCAGTGTGTTCTGCCTTGGGCTTCTGACAAGTGTATTTTGATATGTTTTTCAAATCCTACCTTTGTTTCATTTCTTTCGTTTGTGAAATGGGAGAGTCTCTATGTTTCTGCTGCCTTCAGGTTCACTGGCACTGACAGACAGGATTTGAAAGTGCTGCAGACACAGATCACGGAGCAGGAGGCTCTCTACCAGGCTGCTGAAGTGGAAAGAGACAAGCTCCTGGAGCTGTTTGCTGCACTGCAGAAAAGGTAGTGGCCTGTTCTGCCAGTCTCCTTTGTGGGATGCCATGATTAAGTAGTGCTGGAGATGCGTGAAAGTCTACAGCATGCAGCATACTACACCATGCACTGCCAGTGTGATCCTTTCCTTAAAACAGAGGATTTGACATTTTTTACTGTTCAATTTCCCTGCTTAGCTGATGATTCATTTTTTTTATTATTATTATTATTACTCTTTTAGAACAAAGGGCAGATAAAATGGAGTCATCTTCATGCTTCCTGCACCCAGATAAAACTAGAATTCCTGTATTTATATATGTGTGGTGATATTTAGGCAGCAATATTATTCATCAGCAGCACATACTGTAATTATAATCTGACTGCTGTTCCAAAAGCTTTTCCCATTCTTGTAAGCTTCACTGTATCCTAGGATCATAGAATCGTTGAATGGTAAGGTTGGAAGGGACCTCAAGGATCATCTAGTTCCAACCCCCTGCCATAGGCAGGGACACCTCCCACTAGCACAGCTCACTCAAGGCCTCATCCAATCTGGCCTTGAACACCTCCAGGGAGGGAGCACCCACGACCTCCCTGGGCAACTTGTTCCAGTGCCTCACCACCTTCACTGTAAAGAACTTCCTCTTAACATCCAGTCTAAATCTCCCCTCTGCCGGTTTAAACCCATTGCTCCTTGTCCTGTTGTTGCAAGACCTTGTAAATAATCCCTCCCCAGCCTTCCTGTAGGCCCCCTTCAGATACTGGAAGGCTACTATCAGGTCCCCTCGAAGCCTTCTCTTCTCCAGGCTGCAGAGCCCCAACTCTCTCAGCCTGTCCTCAGCAGAGCTGCTGCAGCCCTCTGATCATCTTTGTGGCCCTCCTCTGGACCCGCTCCAGCACTTCCATGTCCTTCCTGTGCTGGAAGTGTTGGAGCTTCTTCTAAATGTATTTCTTCTGGTTTAGCTAAAGCAGAGTGGTGGTGTTTGTTGGGTTTTTTTTTCTTCTCTGTTATTCAGGGTGATATTTAAAGCTTATAAAAAGTATTTTAGGGCAGGAGAAGCAAAATCTTTTCAGATCTCTTTGAGCTGCTGCTTTTATTTTTTCTTCTCAGTTAGAGAATATATATTATTTCATTCCTAAATATATATTCCAAGTTGTGGGATGACTTATTTTTATCTGGCACTGTTTTCTTACTTGTTTTATTTTACATTTTTGCTTTATTTTGTGCTAGCTAGCATTTCTCCCTTGTCTCACTTTTGCCCAATACAATTAATCACAGTCAGAAAAATTTTTTTTTTGGTAACTATGATAAAAATATCATCCCCTCTGCTTTTAAGGCCTAAATCCTGGAAAATCACACTGAGGGAATTTTATTCTTCTTTGTAAGCCTGGTGATTTTAATAGAGGTATGCAATTAAATAGGATGGAGGTGTGAGTGATAGCTGAAATGGGGCCATCATGGAGATGAAGAACACAGAGTCAATGAAATGCACACTTGCTTGTAAAATGTGCCATGGACTGATGATTCAGCAGCTCCAGTTATCAGCCATTTATCAAGAGCTCCTGTAGGTAAAGTAAATTTTATGAGGCTGCCTGCAATAACTCTTGGGAGACCTCAAGATAATAGACCATCCAGTCATATTTCAGCAGGAATATATGTTAAAAAAATCAGGCATTTCTCCTCTTCCTTCCCCTGTTGGAGTGTGGGTCAGCAAAGCTCAAGTAACATACGATGCTTAAGCCAAGAAAGGAGCACTGGGAATGGTACCCGAGTGGAATTTTTCTGCAGCGGCTGATGGAATTTTGAAATGTTTCACTGCAGAGCAGAACACTCTGTCAGAAGGTACTGACAGGTTCTGCAGGATTGAGCCCTGCTGGGGGGAAGGGGAAGAGCTAGAGGAACATTTTAAGTTCTTCATATTGGCAGAAGATTTAATAAAAACCAACTGATCTTGTCATTTTTCTTCTGCTGTTTGTCTAGAGTGGATGTGTCTAGAGGAACTCCTGGTCGAAAGAAACTTTAGTGAATTCAGAACCACCGAGAGAAATGCAATGTCTCATAGTATGTCACCAGCCTGATAATTCACTGCCACAGGAGGTCAGAGGCTTGCCTGTGGCTAGGTTTTGACAACAGTGATGCAATTTCATTATAGTTGTAATATTATTCTAGCTGTACCAGCTAGAAGGGAAACAAGACTAATGAAGCCTCTTGATTCAGGGGCTAATCAACTATCACCCATGGGGTCAAGAAGGAAATTCTTTCATTCTTCCCCATACAACATGAGAAGTTGATTCAGGTTTCTCTCTGGCTTTCAACTCCTTTAAATAATTTGTTACCAGGTGCTTCCCCACAGGAAATGCATCACTGACTGCAACTGTGGGCACACAGCAAATTTGTGTAGTTAATTTTTTAAGATGTTCTTCAGGGCAAATAAAGAGGCACTTGGCTCTTCTTCTCTGCACTGCAGACTGAACCATCATTTTCTTTCCCACTTCCTTCCACAGGTAGTATCCAATGGCCAAGTTTATTATAAGCACTGTCAAGTTTCTTTTCTTGCTTGCAGATAACTGACAGAAAGCAGCTAAATGCTAGACAGTAGCTTTATAAACTATTTTCCATCCAAATTTTCCCTGTGTGTTTAAAAAAACCCACGCAGTTTATTATTCCTGTGATGAAAGACCTCTCCTCAACAATCTGCAGCTTGCCTGCTCATCTGAGCAGTAAATTCACACAAGTAGGCAGTGTTAAGGGATCCAGGCAGCTTCCACTAATGAACCCATTTTTTCCAACTGTACTCATTAGTTAATTCTGTTGTGCAGGTTTGGGGGATGTCATCTGGAACAACTGCACTGGGATTTCTGCCTTCGGATGCACAGAATAGTCTCCTTTTCCCTCTCTTGGGAGCTGTGCAGCATGAAGCAGTATTCAGTATCAAGACTGACTGATCTTTAGTAGTCATGACATAAATCAGCTGAACCAATTATTTTTTTACCTCTCAGGGTGGAGGAAGGCAGTGATCAACTCTTGGAGGCTGAGAAGAGACTTCAGGAAGGGCGGCAGAGACGTGTCATTTTGGAACAGCAGCTTGAAAAACCGCAGGTGGATCCTGCTGCAGTTATTAATAAATAATACAAGGTGGGAATTTATAAAAATGTAATTATTTATTACTCCCAAGACCCTACCCTAAACTATATACAAAATTTAGGAGAATTTATTTACAGATTTGGGTATCCTCTGTTAGGTGTTACCTCTATTAGGGTGTTCAGTTGAGAGGTATTTTACAACATATACTTAATAACTAACAGTTTGAAGGACCAGAAGTTGGAAAAGACAAGCCACAGGCAGGCTTTTGCCCCACTACAAAATGGCAGGCAAAAGCCCTAGAGACTCTAGGAAATAAGGCTGAGTTTACTCACGAAGGCAGGGTAGCAATTTATGAGGGTTACTTTTGTGTCCTGGTTTTGAGTAGCCTTCCAATAAACTGCAGTTTTAAGCCCAAGAGGGTGCAGCTTTGCAGCAGGAGCAGTGCTGGGAACAGCAGCTTTCTGGCCTGGAGGGGAAGAAGCCAGGTAGAAGATGACCAGAAGAAGTCTCCCACACTTTTGTATCACTATGCAAATCGTGTCCAATGTCTGGGTCTTTCCTGCTTAGTATCCAATGCACCCCAGGCTGGCCATAGCACAGGGGTTTTCATGTGGTGTGGGGTAAGGCACATGTGAGCAGACTCCAGTCCAAGATGGGAGGAAGGCAGCTTCTCCAACCCCTTTTTGCATCTTTTCTCTTTCCCCATTCAAACACCACAAAGGGGAGGGGGAAAGGAGGTTTGAAGCAACCCCACAATCCTGGGTGGAACACAAGTGGACAGAAACCACCCCTGAGGAGCATAGAGCATTTAGCTATAACTATGTTCCCCTCTCCCACCTCAGTGGTTAACAGATGGTAAGAATATTTTGGTACCTATCTACCTAAACTTCACAAGTGATTGCCCTTACAGGTGATGATTTGGACCTACTCAGCCCAGTGGTCCAGTAAAGGTGAAATACTAACCCCACTTGATCCAAAAAGGATTTTGCTACAGGTTTAAGTGAGACCAAGACTTTGGCAAGATGTTGTTTTGATAGAGTGACAGCCTACAGAAAATCCTGACCCTGCTCTGTGTTGTCACCATGCTCATTGCTGTGTTCCCTTTGCGCTTGTGCCCGAGGGATTCATCTGAAGGTTAAGAGTGGAATTAAAGGACGCATCCCAATTTAAGGCCTGTCAGTGCCTATGAAAAACTCTTGCTGGTGATGAAGTAATTAGATCTGGTGTAATTTATTATCTCATGAACGTGATAATCTCCTGCTATAAATATGAAAGCCTCGCTGGCATAGTTAAAGGAGAAGAATTCATGGTGGATGTTAAATTTTTATTCCCCTGATCAGATCCTCTTATTGCCTAAGGACTCTGATTCTGTAAAGTGTCTAAACCAATGAAATGGCAAATATTCTTAGGGAAGCTTTTCCAGTGCTTTCCCTTTTTATGTGTATTTTCATAAAGTGAAAAGACTTCAAGAACAGTAGTGACAGGAATTCCAATTTGGCAAATACGAGGATGCCATCAGGCTGAGTTACAGTGATCAGAGAGGTCACAAGCCTCATCAGAGACCTTTCCAAGCTCTTGACTTGCTCCATGCTGATATGCATGGTCTTGGGTCCTAAAGGGACTGCCCTGCAACACAGTGGATGTCTGTGCATCTCCCATCATACTGCTCTTGGTCACATGCATGTTTGACAAAAGAGTCTCTCTGTAGCAGGACTGTGATGCAAAAAGTGGCATGTTGCTGTTCACTGGGATCTCAGTTTGTGCAAAAGTGTTAGTCAGCACTAACATCTGAATGATGTTCAGGCCCTAGAGGGGTGCTGTCATTCGGTCATCCAGCATATAGAAAGATTTAGGTTTACAGGAACAGGATTCAGAGGAGGCTTTATCCTGAACAGGGGCTGATGATTGCTTCAGCCCTGCTCCTCTTTGTAGACTACTATAGTCATAGAATGATTTGGGTTGTTGGGAAATTCTGAAGGTCATCTAGCCCAATGCCCCTTCAGTGAGCAGGAGCAGTTTCAGGTAGGTCAGGTTGCTCATAAACTCGTCATCCAATTTAACCTTGAATGTTTCTAGAGGTCTGGGCAACCTGAGTCAGTATTTCACTGCTCAGTGTAAAAAGGATCATTCTTCTCTCTAGTCTATATCTCCTCTTCGGTTTAAAACCATCGCCCCTTGTCTTGTCACAACAGGACCTGTTAAAAAGTCAGTTCCCATCTTTCTGAGAGGCTCCTTTAAGTAATAAAAGGCTCCAAAGGTCATCTAGTTCAACCCCCTGTGCAGTCAGCAGGGACATAAAATCATAGAATGTCTCACCACCCTCACTTGAAAGAACTTCTTAACATCTAGTTCAAATCTCCCCTCTGTCAGTTTAAACCCATTACTCCTCATCCTGTCATTACAAGACCATGTAAATAGTCGCTCCCCAGCCCTCCTGCAAAGCCCCCTTCAGATATTGGAAGGCCACTACAAGTCCTCCTTGAAGCCTTTGCCTCTCCAGGCTGAAAATCCCCAACTCTTATAGCCTGTCTTTATAGGGGACGTGTTCCAGCCCTCTGAGCATCTTTGTGGCCCTCCTCTAGACATCCTCAACTAGATCAGGTTGCCCAGAGTCCCTGTGTTCTTCCCAGGATGTCTGTCTCTTCTCCCGTTTCCTGTGTGGCACAAACTTGCCCTTTAGTCTGACCAGTAGGTCACAGTTTAGCTGTGGGGGTCTCTTGCCTTCCTTGCCCAATTTCTTACATATGGGCATTGAGATCTCTTTTGCTCTATAGAAAGCATCCTTAAAGATCCATCAGCTTTGTTCCACTCCCTTTTCCCCAAGATAAAAAGAAAACAAAGTTCTGTTGGTTGCACCGGCCTCTGAGCCCCTTGTTAATCATCCATGATTTCCTGTTCCTTTCAGTATTCCTTCCTGCAACTAAGGATATTGATGAAAAATTCGTCTGTGCCCCCGATTCTTCAATCTCATCAGTGCCTTGAAGTCTCTTTTGAATGCTTTTGGGCTTCTGGTTTCAACATCACCACTTTCCACCTGCATAACTTAGCAAGGGATAGTAGTCAGAGGTCTGTACTAGAGTAGGCAGCCTTCTGGTAACATCTCTGACCCTGGCCCAAGAGAAGCATATGGGGCCCTCTGTTCTCCTCAGAAGGGAATGGCCAACAACAATTACCCTCTTTTTTTTTTAAAGTACAAGCCCTGATGTGAGGGGGAGATGGATTTGCTTTAGGCAACCCCCCAGATGGTGTCCTTTCTGCCTTCTCATTTGCCCCACCCTGGGGCTCTATACCTGTCATAACGTTATCAGAGAAGATACCTTTCAGAGTTTTCTTCCCCAGAGCTGCAGCACTGTGCTCCTTTGCTTTGAAGCTCCACAGCTCATGTGAAAGTTTTTCTTTTGTTTCCTGATAGGCTTGTGACCCAGCTGGAGGAGAACAAAGCTCTGAAGGCTGCTTTGGAGACTACTGTGAGAAAGAAAGAGGAAGACTTTAAACTGTATTAAAACACAGTGGACCCAGTGAAGGATATCTTTTTACAGGCCATTTGGCAGCAAAAACAAGAGAAGAGTTAAGAAGATACTCAGAGTCCTTTGGTCTGCAAAGCAGAGAGAGAGCCCAGGCATCTTGCCCACCAATTGAAATGCAGTGTCAGTGTGGTTTTGCAGTGTAGGATCATGCAATTTCTTCAGCATTTGCAGAAAAAAAGATGAGAAATGGGGATGAAATACATCAAAAGTGAAGGCTTTGCACATCAGCAAATCCTGTCTGTAAGAGTTAACAGGCAGCTGGCTCTCGGACTGCACACAACATAGTCTGGTGCAGTTTGGGAAGCTGCAAATCTGCAGCATGAGTTTGGGCAAAGTCTCCCTGGTTTCAGCAGAATTTTCCTCAAGGGAGCTTGCTATTTGTTACAGGTTTAACATTAGTGTCTCAACTGTAAATTGTAAATAGAAATTTTCCAGAGAAATAGAGGGAGTCCAGAGGGATGGACCCTCAAAGGGGCTGAAGAAAACATGAGAGGTATTTGTCCCATTCCATTGGTCTGCAAAATTCTTATACAGTTTGAAGCACAGCTTGTTCTTGGCTCTTTTCTTTCTTCTTTTCCCTCCTTCTCTCCCTCTGGCCTAGCTTGCCTTGGGGATTGCTAACTAACTGCTCATTTCTGTACAGTGCCACTTTTGTTTCTCTGCTGAAGGTGTAGAAAGCTGCTCTTCCTTTTCTGTTTTGCTTTGTCAGCCTCTCTGTGAGCATGACCTTTCTCAGGCTTAACCCCAGCCACCAGCAGTGCAAAGTGAGTTTGTGCAGTGGCAAAATGCTGCTGCCTCTTTCCCCGGGACAGGGATTGTGTCCTGACTCCACTTGTGCTGCGATGAGGCAAAGTGAAAAAGAGCAGGGTGGGAGTTACTCCGCATCTGGCAAGGGTGGTGTTGTCCTTTTTCCTGCTTAGCTTCAGAGATGTCCCTCTGCAAATAGTTCCCAAGGTCTCTGGTGGAGGAGTCATCAAGCTGAGGATAAGCTCTACGCCTGAGAGCTACCCCTTCTGGTGGTTCAGGAGGGTTCCACTCTCCTAGTTGTGGCCTGTAGTTCCGCACAGCTGAGTTTCTCTTGTAAAAGCCCAGTTCATTCCCAAATTCCTCCTGCTCACCATGCCAGTAGCATCAGAGGAAAAGCATCTTGCAGTCTACAATTCTCCTCTAGACAACTTGAGGAGCCATAAATCCTAGAGAGACAGGTACAGTCCTATTCAAGTGACCTGCAGTTTGTTTCCCTTCAGCTCTACCCTGCAGATTCTGTATCATGGTGAGGTAGAGAGTGAGCAGAGCAAACAGAAGGGATCAGCCCACCTCCTGCAGATATTTTAAGGACGTGCAGCAGCAAGGGGATCACTCTGAGAAGCTGTCTGAGCTGTGGCAGAGGTGTGGAGGTTTTCCTATATGGTGGCAGCTAAATTCAGGTTGGTAGCTTGCAGCTGGAGCTTCTGATTTCGCTTACGCAGGAGTGTGAATCAATAATATCTTCACCTAAGTACAGGAGGAGCAATCTGCCACCCTCAGACACAGTCACTGTTAGTCTCCTGTCCTGTGACAAAGCACTGAAGTTCATCACAGTCTGCAGGAAAATTCTTCCTGGGGTGACTGTCAATCAGCCCATGAAGCACGGATAGGAAACTGGGAGTGCTGTATGTTACAGAGCACATATGGCTCACTGGCACATGCTGCAAACCTCTCCTCAGCTGCTGCAACACTGACTTCTCTCAGTCTTGTTTCCTGATAGGCTTGGGACCCAGCTGGAGGAGAACAAAGCTCTGAAGGCTGTTTTGGAGACCACTGTGAGAAAGAAAGAGGAAGACTTTAAACTGTATCAAGACACAATGGACCAAGTGAAGGATATCTTTTTACAGACCATTTGGCAGCAAAAACAAGAGAAGAGTTAAGAAGATACTCAGAGTCCTTTGGTCTGCAGAGCAGGGAGTGAGCCCAGGCATCTTGCCCACCCATTAAAATGCAGTGGCAGTGTAGTTTTGCCTTCTGGGATCATGCCATTTCTTCAGCATTTGCAGAAAAAGATTAGATATATTTCATCTCCAATTCTTAAGTGAAGGCTTTGCACATCAGCAAATCCTGTCTGTAAGAGTTAGCAGGCAGCTGCCTCTCAGACTGCACACACCATAGGTTAGTGCAGTTTGGGAAACTGCAATTCTGCAGTGTGAGTTTGAGCAAAGCCTCCCTAGTTTCAACAGAATTTTCCTTAAGGGGACTTGATACTCAGTATCCTGCTGCCTTTATCAGCTCATGAAGGGATTTGCTATACATAAGTTATTCCAGCTCCTTTCCAAAGTCATGCCAGGAAGAAACAGTGTTCTGTTTTTATCAGCACACTGATACCTTCTCTGTCTCAGGCTTTCTGTAGTACTTAAGTGCCTCAAGAGTAGGTTAGCCTGGCCTGTGAGTATCTGCAGGTATCTCTGTCCTTTCCAACTGCAGCATGGTAAGAACAAGTGCAAGCTAATAAGGCATTAGCATGCAATGAGCTTGCCTTGGGGATTGCTAACAAATGGTTGGCTACTCATTTCTGTACAGTGCTGCTTTTGTTTCTCAGCTGAAGCTGTTGAAAGCTGCTCTTCTTTTTCTGCTTTGCTTTGTCAGACTCTCTGTGAGAGTGAGGTTTGTCAGGCTTTATTTAACCCCTGCCAGCAGCAGTGCAAAGTGAATTTGTGGAGGGAGAGGAGACCTCCTCCTGGCCTCGGGTGGCAGCTACACCACTGGGCCAGTTAAGGCCTGTAGTGGCCTGGATCTAGTGGGTGGTGAGTGGGGACAGTTTGACCTGCTCTTGGGCCTGATGAGGCTGGGGAGGAGGCAGGTTTTTGAAAAGCTCTGAAAGCTTTTGGCTTGGTGAGCCCAGGAGGAGAGCTGGGCTTCATTTGTGTATGTATTCCTTTTACCTGAATACCTTTTGTGTACATTTGTAAATAGAATTTCCATTTAAACTTGCAATCCAGTGTGGAGCATTTCTGTTTTTTAAGTTGCATTAACACAGTTAAATATAGACAGTGCTGGGCTCCACCCATCCACCTAGCAGAAGATGAGCCAGCAGCTCAAAGCCCATTCCACTGTAACAGCTCCTCCAATTTAAAACCATAGTTTGAGGCTGCCCTTATGTCTCATGCCCTGCTCAAGTCTCCAAAGCAGGACAGAGGTGTGAGAAGGAGACGGATTTCAGTCCCTCGCCAGGGTGAAATGGAGAGGAAGCTGATGGGAAAGGGAAACTGTTAAAAAGATAAGTTGTACTTGCTTTGCCAACCCCACCAGCAGCTGCTACTGCCCTGCAAGCTGCAGGGCCCTCACCCTGTGCATGACAAAAGGAACAAGGTTCACCTTTAAATGGAAAAATACTCCAGCAGAGCCTCCCTGCTCTAAATTAAGCCATGGCTGAGCCAAGATGGGTATTGGGTTTCTCCCCTCATCCTCTCCCCTCTGAGCTTGGCTCCCAGCTGGCTGCTCCTCTGGGACAGTGTGGTCTCACTCCACAAATGCCACTTCAATCCCCACGCATCTCTGATTACAGCTCTGAAAGCTGTCTGCTAGCAGGGGGTGAAGCCCTGAGCCACAGAGCAGCTTGTTGGGCAGTGAGGACAGCGATCTGTGCAGGTGCTTCTGAGAGGAGTTGGGGGTCATCCTACCACCTTAGAGTGATGGAATAGAATCATTTTGATTGGAAGATACCTGCAAGATCCAATGGCCTGGCACTGCCAAGGAGGTGACCTAATTGGGACATTTTTTTAGGAATGGGAGGGGATCATGAGGAAAGAAGCTGAAGGCAATGCGCTGTGACCTGATGCTGGGTTGTCCCTGCCACATGGTGGGAGCTTTCTTCAGAGTCCTTCTCCAGGGCAGCTGGAGGTCCTAGAGGCTTTGATGAGGATGACGTGTCATGGGGGACAGGCAGAGCCATTGTGGGATACTGAGACAGATCCTTGGTTTGATCTTGGAAAAATCAGTAGATAAATGGGGCATATACCACCACCTGAGCTGTCCTGCTAGCAGGGATATGCTTGATGAGGTCCTGCTGGGGATAATATGTTCCTATCAACATATTTGCAAGGGGAAGCTGATGAGCAACTTAAGGCAGTGCAAAACAGCCCAGCTGGGGCCTTATAACCCTCTCTTCATAGAATCATAGAATGGTTAGGGTTGGAACAGACCTTAAAGATCATCTAGTTCAAATTCTTCAATGTGGGTAGGGACACCTCTCACTAGACCACCTTGCTCACCTTGAACACCTTCAGGGAGTAGACATCCACAGCCTCCCTGGGCCACCCTTTCCAGGGTCTCACCACCCTCACTGTAAGGAATTTCTTCCTAATCTCTAAACTAAATCTTCCCTTTTCCAGCATTTCATAGAATGGTCTGGGTTGGAAGAGACCTCTAAAGGTCATCTAGTCCAGCCTCCAGTGCAGACTCCCATGGCAACCTGTTCCAGTGTTCTGTCACCCTTATAGTAAAGAACCTGTTCCTAAATCTGCTCTTTTCCAGTTTGAAGCCATTGCCCCTTGTCCTATCACCACAGACCCTTGTAAAATCTTTCTCCAGCTTTCTTGTAAGCCACTTCAGGTACTGGAAGGCTGCCATTAGGTCTTCCCAGAGCCTTCTCTACTCCAGGCTGAACACTCCCAGCTCCCTCAGCCTATCCTCACAGCAGAGGTGCTCCAACCCTCTGACCATTTTCATGGCCATTCTCTGGACTCACTCCATCAGGTCCATGTCCTTCCCACATTGAGGGCTCTAGAGCTGGATGCAGTACTCCAGGTGAGGTCTCACCAGAGCAGAGCAAAGTAAGAAAATCACCTCTCTGGATCTGCTGGCAACCCCCAAGTCCCTTTCCTCAGGGCTGCTCTCTGTCACCTCAGCCCCTAGTTTGTATGGATAATCTGGGCCAGATGCAGGACCTTACACTTGCTCTTGTTGAACCTCATGAGATTCACCTGGGCCCACCTCTCCAGCTTGTCCATGTTCCTCTGGATGCCATCCTGTCCCCTGTCCCTCTGATGTATTGACAACTTGATGTCACCTGCACACTTGCTGATGGTGCAGTTCACCTCATAGAAAGCTTCTCCATAAGCAGGGAGACAGCAGTGTACAGACAGTAAGGCAGGGACAAGCAGGCAGTGAGGAGGCTCCTTCAGTGTCCCAATCAACCATCGCCAGTCTGTGCCATGCCTTCCCAACTTGGAGCTGAGCACTTTTTACTGGGCCCTATTGCCTTCTCACTCACTTTCTCATGCACTAGAGATGGGTCAGACCTCATCCTGTGTGCCACAACCTCTGCAACCCACCAAATGTTTGAAAAAAAAAATCATCATTAAATTAATCCCAAAGCTCTTGGTCATAAAGCAGCAGCACAGGGGCAATCAAACCTGGAGGCATCGCCTGTGCTGAGGTGCTGAGCACATTAGAATTAAATCTTATCATAGCAGAAATCAAGAGCAGGGAGGTTTGGTGTTGGTTTGGTTTTTTTTTTCTTTTTCCTATTTTTTTATAATATCTATAAATTAAAGCTAGATGATTTTTATCCCCACAGTTTCCCAGAGCCTCATAAAAAACCATCATCCAGCCCTTCACCTACATTACACTTTCAATCCAGCAAGATCACAAATTACTCAGATTAAAAAAAATATATGGAAAATTAAAATCTATCACGAGCCTGAAACTCTCTGGATGCCAGTGCTGCAGGGAGAGTAACATGATGAGGGTGGGACCCTCCTGCCCTCTAGGACCCACTCCCTGGAGTCCCAAAGGCAAGATCTCAGAATCACAGAAACATTTAGGTTGGAAAAGACCCTCGGGATCAGCATCTTCAGCACTGTGGCCACACAATGGGGATCAATATGTTTCCAACTCATGCAGAGGAGGATTTTGGGGCTGCCTTTAGTTTGTGTCTGGAGCAGGTTTCAGAATCAGTGGGTTTGAGAGACAGGGAGGGTGACAAGGACCTGCTGGTCCCCCGCTGACAAAGGGGATGGACATGTAGTCACTGTCCCTGGAGGTGTTCAAGAAACACATAGACATGTCACTTTGGGATGTGGTTTAGCAGCTGTGGTGGTTTTAGGATGAAGGTTGGACTTGATCTTAATGGTCTCTTCCAACTGAAGCAATTGTGTGATTCTGTGATTTGTCCTCTAGCTGGGTGTCCTTGCTATATGGCTGTGGGCCATAAGCCCCTGCTCTCCAGGGGTGTGTGGAGCGTGAGGAATTTCGTCACTGTGCTTATCTGCACCCATCTCTTAATTACTTTGCCTTTAAACACCCAGTCAATTATGCTGAGGTCTCAAGAGCTGAAGTCCCTGAGCAGGGACTGAGCTGCAGCATCAGGATGAAGGCTTCCAGGCATCCAAGGGGTATGTGAGGGGCATCCAAACCCTGCTGCAGCAGATTAGGGTATAAAGGCATTGGCTAAACAGCCATGGCCAAGGTGGTGCCTCACTCTGTGCAAGTTAAAGATGCTGCTAAATCTTCATGGCTGATGCAGCAGCAAAGCTGGGCTGATCCAAGGGGTGCCTATCCTGCATATCCTCCCTCCAGAGCCCTGAGAATGGTTTGTCTCACCCCAAAACAGACAGCCCAAGGATGTAGTAATAGACTCTAGGGTCATCTGCCTTGTTTTTCTCTCCTGACCCCACTGACAGCCCCAAAGATGCTTGGAGAACCTCAGTCCCAGCGTGAGCACTGCCCAGATCTCATGGGGATGTAGCAGTGAGAGCTTGGAGCAGGATGTGGGCCTGATACTGTTCTTGGCTGACTTGGGTTTGCCCAGCCTGGAATAATGGAGACCACAACCCAACCCAGCCCCTTCCTATTGCCTGTGTTGGTTGCAGATGACAAAAGCTGAGAAGATGCCTCCAAGGATTGTTTGTTGAGATGTTACAACCTCCAAGTCCCACACTGACTTAAATGCTGCTGAAGCCAGGGAGGAATTGCACCTTTTGGCTCCATGCCTCAGTTTCCCCATCCCCATGCAGTGACAGCTCCTTCTCACACAAGGTGTGGGGGGGATCATCACCTGCATTGCAGGGCTCAAAGTGGAACCGCAGCAGGGAGAGAACTGGTCCCTTCCCGGGGGCTGCCGTACCCCAGGACTCCCATGGGCAGCCCTGGGCTGTGCTCCCTGGCCCTGGGGTGAGTTTTGGCAGGCAGCACAGGTCTTCTCCAGCAGCTGCGGTGACAGACAGCTCCTGAACCAGCCTCCCCTCTGCAGTGCTGCTCCAAAATAAAAATACCTCCCCCTGCTCCGCTCCACTCCCGGCCAAACTTCCTCCAGAGGCAAGGCTGTGGGGGGACAGCAGCCCAAAAATACACCCGGCCAACCCCACCCCCCTACACACACCCCATAAACCGGGCTGAGAGATGCCGTAGGGCAAGACAACGGTCCCCAAAATCCTCCGCCACTTCCCCCCTCCCT
>VWZE01022899.1:344282-403278 GCA_013396675.1 Eubucco bourcierii | reverse complement strand
GGCGGAGGGGAGCAGGGGGGGATGAGGATGCTGCTAGCGGTTGGGAGTTTGGAGCATAGGGTGGGCAGTGCTGTGGCCACCTCCATCCCCCCGCCCCACCGTGCACCTGATTTGGCAGCCCAGCAGCGAGCAGGAGTTCAAAGTGTCCGAGGAGTGCCCACCGCAGGGTCCCCAAGGACAACCGGGGAGGGGGGTGTCGTTAAACAGCCACCCCTCGGGTCATTTGCAGAGTACTCCCTTAAGAAGAGGGGGAAAAGAAAAGGGGGGAAAAAAAATTTTAAAAAGCCTTTAAAAGCGTGGAAAGGAGGGGGGAAAGCTGTCGGAAGCCACCTCTCGGTGAGTGCCCTCCCGCCGCAGAAGACCGCAGGGGACTGCAGGGAGGTGGCAGCTCGCCCGCCCCGCCTGCAGCGGCCTCGCACATGGGGGACCCCCTCAGAAACCCCCTCAGAAACATCCTAGGGCTGAGCCCAGACTAGGGGACGGATCCTTTCCGCCGGGAAAAGCCTTTTCCTAGAAGACTGGGTAAAATGGGATCGCCGCAGAGACCTCCCCATCAGTGCCTAAAAATCTCATGGACCAAAACAGTCCTCATTAAACAGTGAGAATAATTTCAATTATTTTAGGGCCAGATGCAGATGTGACAGCAGAGGCTGACCGGGTTGCCTTTTATTGCTGCCTAAATCCAGGAGTTTTGCTCTCTAATCCCTTCCAAGCTTTCTGAGGCATCACAGAGTTCTACCACCCCCACCCCCAGACATCACTTGCTCCAACCGTAAATTGTGCTTTTAGTATGAAGTTTTAGCTGCAGAGCTCAGGGCTGGCTGAGAAACACATCTCTCCGGGTTTAATTAGCTTTGAGGAGTAATTATCCTAGGGCTAATTGCAGGGCTGTTATCCCCAGAGCTCTGCCCTAAGCCTGGGCAGAGTGGTCAAGGGGCTCAGCTGTGCTTGTGGGGAGATACTAAGTCTGGGAGCAGTTTGGGACTATGAAGCTTTAGGAGCTTTCTGAGATCTTGAGATTGAACAAAACCCCAGAATAAGGTGGGCAACAGCCCATGGTAAAGGAGTTTGGGCATCCCATCATGTCCCCTCCAGTGTGGGCATCACTGTGCTCTATCCTGGATCCCATACAGGGATCCAGTTAGCAGGGGCACCAGAGACATGCTGGAGGAACCCTGTCCTGGGTGGCTGGCATCCCGGAGCATCTCTCAGTGTAAGGATGGGTACAGCTCGCTGCAAAGAGCCCTTTCTCAGGACTACCCAGCTCAGCTGCCTCCAGAGCAGGATACTAGGAACAATTTCTTTGCTAAAAGAGTGGTTGGGCATTGGAAAAGGCTGCCCATGGAGGTGGTGGAGTCACTGTCCCTGAAGGTGTTCAAGAACCATGTAGACATGGTACTTTGTGGCATGGCTTAGTGAGCATGGTGTTGCTAGGTTGCTGGTTGGACTTGATCTTAGAGGTCTTTTCCAACCTTAACAATTCTGTGATTCTCTGAAATCCTGGCTCCTGGGTGGGTTTTGCAGCAGGACTCAGCAGCAGCCTCTTTCACCACACCTGAGTTGTGACCTAGAGTTCAGCCTCAGGTGTTACCTTCTCTCCACTTACCAGCCTTCAAGTAAGCCCACAAAGCAGAGTGTTTGTCGGGTAGGAGAACTCTCATTACTGTTTTTGTTTTCTCTCCTCCTTCCTTCTCCCAGGTCTGGATCCCCCAACCTGGTTGGGGAGGTGACCTGCTGCCATGGGGGTTAAAGCAGCACTCCCCAGCTATGAGCTGGGGTTCTATGCTCTCGTTGTGACCTGTGCTGTGGTCTACAGTGGCAGTGGCATCTTTGAGGCATCCAGAGGTAACGTTCCCCAACTCATCTCCCTGGAAAGGGAGAATGGTTGTCAGGTGTCTGTTTTTCCAATGTTCAACATCAGCAGCAGGTTGCTTGGGAATCCTTTGCAATGTTCAAAAAGGATTTTCTGCCTTCTGTCTGGTGGACCCCTGATCTTCATTCCCACAGTCACAGTTCTCCAGACTGGAACAGGCAACCACCCTGCCTACATGGGGCTGGTACCCACATTTTTGGTCTACAGGACCCAAAACCTGAAAAAATCCCTGGGATGTGCACAGCAAAAAGGCTTTGCTGGACATGTGGGCAGAAGCAGTTGATGTTTCTGACTCCTATGGTTTTCTGTGGGAATTTGTTGCTTTTTTGGATGGGATATTTGAGCCCTGATGGCTCATCACTGTGGTGAGGAAGACATCCTGCCTTGCCAAAACCCAAGCCCCACTGCCCAGAGCTGCTTCTTTAAAGGGACAAACAAGAAAGCTGGGGAGGGAGGGTGGAATTGTAGTGATAGGATAAGAGGCAATGGCTTCATGCTGGAGGAGTGGACATGTAGACTGGCGGTTATTAAGGAATTATTTACAGTGATGGTGATGAGACACTGCAGCAGGTTTCCCAGCGAAGTTGTGGTTGCCCCTTCCAGAGGGATTCAAGGCCAGGTTAGATAAGGCCTTGAGCAACTTGGTCTAGTGGAAAGTGTCCCTGCCTATGACAGGGGGGTTGGAACTAGATGATCTTTAGGTCACTTCCAACCCAAACCATTCTCTGATTCTCTCCCCTAACTCTGATTCTTTTGCAGACAGCATGAACAGGAAGGCTTTTCGGGATGGCATAAAGCCAGGCTGGCACTACTTTGGCAGGAAGATGGTAAGCAGAGGAAGGACTTGGTCTTTTCCAGACACTATTGACATGGATGGTGCTGACCATTGGAGAAGCAGAGCTACTTTTTTTTTTTTTTTTTTTGCTGCTGACACACTTTTACAAAGTCCATGTGACTTGTGCTTGTCTCCCTAAAGAACTGGTCAGGAAAGTATCAGCCCTGCAGCACAACTGCTGCTCTGCTTTGTCTGCACCAAGAGCAGCAACCTCTGCATGCCTCTCCTGGGGTTTTATGACTGAGCTAAAGTGCTCAGGAGCCCTTGGGTGTAGAAGGGAAGAAAAGGCTTTGAGATGTGTGGTTTTCCCTCCACAGAATCACAGCATGGTGGGGGTTGGAAGTGACCTCTGGATATCATCTGATCCAACCCTCCTGCTAAAGCAGGGTCACTCACAGCAGGCTGCCCAGGATCACAATGGCCAGGGAGGTTTTGAAAGTCTCTGGAGAAGGAGACTCCACAACCTTTCTGGGCATCCTAGTCCAATGCTCATCACCTTCCAAGTAAAGAGGTTTTCCTTAAGTGAAACCTCCAGACAGGTGTTGGGGCATGAGTGTGAGGGGTTGGGGCAGTGAGGTGTTTGGTGCTTCTCCTGCAGGATGTGGCTGATTTTGAGTGGGTGATGTGGTTCACCTCGTTCAGAAACGTCATCATCTTTGCCCTCTCAGGACATGTCCTCTTTGGCAAGATCTGCTCCATGACGGTGCCACAGGTGAGCCAGCAATGCGGTGGGATGGATTTGAAAGCACCAGGGTGACCTGATAACTGTGGAGGGGGTTGAAAGATGTCCCACGGTAGGGGGAGCAAGGTTGAGGCTTTCTGCAAGCTGACCATGGGTCAGGTCTGCTCTCCCCTGGCAGCACCGGGCTGTGATGTACATGGTGTATGGGATCTCGGCCGTGCTGGGCAGCATGGGGCTTGTCTACCTGATGATCATCCTCTCCCACTGCCTTGTGCTCTACTCCGTCGCTCTGGCCAAGCAGAAGTGGCTCTGCTACGTGGCTGGACTCTGCTGTCTCGCCTCCTTCAAGGTGGAGCCATTCAGCTCGTGGCAGGTAGGTCACCTCCAAGGAGGGCTTCTGGGGCACCCTCAATCCCTGGGCACTTCTGGCTACATCAGAGCTCCCACAGAGGTTGGAAGGGAGGGGATTGTTGTGCTGCTGAGCTTGGGAATAATCCCACAGGGCTTGTGTCATGTTTTGGTGGCTTCATGTAGGGCCAGAGCTCAGGACACCTGAAACCTTCTTGCTAGTCAAGGCAATAGTTTGCTAGCCAGACATGTTCCTGACCTGTGCCTCAGTTTCCCCACCTGTGACACAGAGCTGGGATGGGTTCAGGAATGCCTATCCCTGTCCACCACTTCCAAGCTCTTTTGGGATGCAGAAGCCAGCTGGAAAATCAAACCCTCATTTTGTATTTCCAACAGCATTAACTCCAGGGACAATTGGCATCAGAGCAGGATTTACCTGCTGCCCCAGGGGTTATGCCCTTCACAGAGCAAGGGAACACAGAAGTGACAACGTTTTGTTTCTCATCCAGAGTGGGTTTGTAACAGGAGCTTTTGATCTTCAAGATGTCCTCTTCTATGGTGGAAGCAGCTTCACTATCATGCGCTGCATGAGCTTTGCTCTGGAGAGCTCTGAGAGGAAAGAGGGCATCTACTCTATCTTTGACCTCCTCAAGTACAACTTCTACCTCCCATTCTTCTTCTTTGGGCCTGTCATGACATTTGACCAGTTCCATGCCCAGGTGAGTGCTGGAGGAGGACCTCTCACTATATTTATCTCTTTGGGTTTACTGCCTACAGAGAAGGTGCAAATGGTTGTAGAGCTTCTCATGGAAATCTAGAGTCTGGTCATATTCTGGGTCATGCAATGATGCCATGTTTTGGGTTTTTTTGTGGTGGAGGAACTTAAACTGATAGGGTTTAACCTCCCCTTTTGGATTTTTGGCCATTTCCACTGATTGATCTGTAAGGGAAGATGTTGCTGTGGCAAAAACATCATGCTGAGATTAGGAGTGGAGGATTCAGCTCAAGTCCTTGCTCCTTGGGCACCTGCCCTGCTCAGTGTCTCAGTTTCCATGCTCTGTCACCTCAGCAGCTCCATGCTATCTCACCATGCAATGCTGGGAGGCCATGGTGAGTGCCAGACCTGTGGTACCCATCCATGGGACCTCAGCATGCTGGTGGCTGCGACAGCAAGGGCAGTCTCACATTTCCATCCATCAGGTTCACCCAAGGAGCATGAACTTCCAGGGGTGATGGGTGTGTCTTAAGATGAAGTTATTTCTATAGAACTAAGGGTGTAAGACTCTATTTCAGCAGCCAGGGGCTTCCTCTGCTCTCCACAAAGTACCTGGTGCCCCAAGTCTTTGCTATTGAGAAGCAGTCTCCAAACAGTGCTGGAAAACATTGTCAGAAGCCTGAACTGGGACCAACCAGCCTCTGGAGCTGTTTCATATGCAAAGATCAAGCAAAGTGGCAGCACTCTTGCCCTCCTCACTCTTCCCATCTCAACATCCTTTCACACCAACGATCAACTTTGGTCATCAAACCAGATTGGTAACTTCCTGAGGGAGGGATGTCCTGCTTGGCCAGCTATCCTGCTGGGAAGGGCTGCCAGCACTCCCCTGTTTCCTTTTACAGAAGAACATTGACTTTGGACTCCAGTTCACATCTGGGCTGCAAGAGCATTTTGGAATAACATTTGTGAACTCAGAAGACAAACCAGCCCAGGGCAGAGAAGAGCAATCAGAGCCTGCCTGGTGAGGAGGAGACCAAAGACCCACACAGCCCAGTACCTTCTCTTCAACAATGGGTTGCTACTGGTTGCCTAAGAAAGGGTCTGGACTGGTCCCAGCCAGATGAGCCCTGATTTGAGTCCTACTTCTTTCTGGTTCATTCACCTGAGTGGTGAACACCCTTGTGCTGCCTGTTGAAAGGAATAAGACCACTTGGGTCTTGCAGGAGCTATTTGCAAGGACTTTTAGAGCATTTGACCCTGCAGGTCACAAAGGTCATCTCTGATGACCCACGGGGGATGCTCATGATGCATTAAGTCTACCAGCAGTCCATTCTTGGCAGAGAAATGCCAGGGATGGCCAGGTGCTGGTGGGCTCTGTTCCCCAGGCTGCTGGAATAGCTGCTTAATCTTTCCAATCATGCTGTTGGACTGAAGGTCAGGCAAGCAGGGCTGCAACATCCATGCTGCCCAAGTTCCCTGAGAGGGAGTACAGTGCCCTGGGGTGCCCCCCTCACCCCCTGTCCTTCTTTCTTCCCCAGTTCACATCAGTCTGTCCTACAAAATAGGCAACCCTGGCTTCTTCTAACACTGCAGCAGAGTATCCGCAAATCAAAGACTCTTCAAGAGCTGAAGTCTCACCACTTCTGCAAGAGTTGATCTAGAGAGGTTTTTATTCCCTGCTCCTTTGCATAGCCCCCAACCAGGATGAGGTTCCACTTAAGGAGGGATTCTCCCCATTGTTAATTGAAACTCACCACAAAGGCACAAGAAACAAATCCCCAATCCTTTTCCCATGCCCCGGCCAGGGGTCCTGTCTTGGCCTGGGCACCACTGCCATCTCCTGGCTGATGCCCCCATGCACTGCTGGAGCTGCTTGCAGAAGTGAATTCCTAATTGCCCAGCAGCAGTTATGGAGGGAGGCAAGTGAAGTCCTTTCCTCACCGTGGGGGACATGGCCCAGTAGGGAATGGATCTGTCTCTTTGGTTCCTACTGGTCCTGTGTCCTGGTGGAGCCATTGCACTACCTTGTGTGATGTGAACTCATGGGAATTTGGACAGCCTCATTTGAGTGGAAAAGCATCTTCCTTACAAGGGTCAGCAGCATTCATTTCTATAAGGCTGGAAGTGTGTGGGGGACACAGCCCTGATCCCGAGGGGGTGGGATGGCAGGGAGGCTTCAGGGGTGGGCAGAGCACTGCCACCACACATAGACATGAGAACAAGAGGCAATGGCCTCAAGCTGTGTCAGGGGAGGTTTAGGTTGGACATCAGAAAAAAATTCTTCCCTGAAAGGGTTGTCAAACCCTGCAATAGGCTGACCAGGACAGCAGAGGAGTCCCCTACCCTAGAGGGGTTGAAAAGTCATGGAGACGTGGTGCTGAGGGACATGGGGTAGTGGTAGACTTGATGGTGTTTGGTTTATAGTTGGACTTGATGATCTGAAAGGTCTTCTCCAACCAAAACAGTTGTGTGATTCTATGAAAGGTGGGCTCTGTGTCCTCCCACTCCTCTCCACACCAGCACCTGGTCAGCTTCAACTTCTCCCCCAGCTCAGCAGCCACTGACCTCTTTGTGTCCTTAAAGCACTTGGCATATGACAGACATAAAAGCTGGCAAAGGCTTTAATTCTCAGGAATCGTCTGGATTTGAGGTTGGGGCTGGGGCAGCAGTATGTGGATTATGCTGGGAGAGCTCCCACCTCTTGCAGGGCATAAAGGGAAAGTAATAAACGTAAGAGGATTTGGAACACAGCAGCAATTCTGGAGGCGATGCGAGGACATCTCTCTGCCCAGGGTAATCCTGACAGCTTGCTCTGATGGTTTTTGTATTACAACAGCCAGGAGCATGACAGCTCCCACAGGCAAAGCCCAGCCCATGTTTGTACAAGACACAGCAGAGGTGAAATCCACATAGATCAGGTCCCACCTGACTCAGAATCATAGAATCATAAAGTGGTAGGGGTTGGAAGAGACCTAGTCCAACCCTGGTGCTGAAGCAGGATCACCTAGATCAGGTTGCACAGGACTGTGCCCAAGAGGAGTGGGAGGTTTGCTGTAGGTGGCGTACGTCCTGCTCCTTGTGGATGTGTTCACCTTAGAGAGTCTCTCAAGTCTTTCTTAATCAATAGAGATTTGGGCCATGTAGTCTATAGTGTGATTTCTCCTCTTGCATCCTCCTAGATGCTAGAGGAGAGCATTGAGTCTCCACTTGGACCTTGATCATTTGTCTGGATGGAGGAACATGCTGCCCATCCTGTCTCTCAGCTCAACCCTTTCCTGCTTTGTTGTCCTGGCAGGTGAGCACCAGAGAGCTAAGACGCAAAGATGATGAGATGAAGAACATCCAGGTCCATGCCCTTCTCCATCTGGGGGCCATCATTGCTGTGGACATCTTCTTCCACTTCTTCTACATCCTCACTCTCCCTTCTGACCTGAAGTTCATGAACCGCCTCTCGGACTGGTCCTTGGGTGAGTGCCCATGCTTGGACACTGTCCAGCTTCAGGGCAGTGGTGAGTGATTCAGGTCTCCACCCAGCCCCACCAAGAGGCTTTGGCAATGCCTGTGTTGGACAAGTTTGAGGGAAGCTTCTCTTCTTCCCGGTGGCAATACACGAAGCTGAGATCAGGCTGCCCTGGAGAGCAGATGGCAGTAGTATGATGTTCTCACAGGGTTCCAGTGTGAATTGTTTAGCTCAGGGTTTGAGAGACTCAGCACCAAGCCATTCCTGTTGGCTTTGTCTGGACTGCAGGGGAGCTCAACACTCCAAGAAATCAGCTCCATGCTGTTGCAAGAGGCACATTTGGTGTCTCAGATGTCTTCACAGGTGGCCACTGTTACAGGTGTTTGTAAGCCACTTAAATGTCTGGAGGGCATGGGTTGAAAGCAACTCAGGGAAGCTGTAGCTGATAAATTCAACTGCCTAATAGAAGGTGAACCCCCTCTTGGAGGCTGGCAGGGAAGAAGCAGGGCACAGCACTCAAGGTGCAGCAAGACAAATTGGGATTGCAGGTAAGGAATTTTTGCCCTATGCTGGTCAAACACTGGAACAGGGGTGTAGAGAGGTTACAGGTTCTCCAAAATTAGACACATTCCACACTTCAATGGATAAGGTTCAGAGCAACCTGGTCTCCATTTAAAGTAGGCTGTTCTCTGAGCTGCAGTGCCACTAACACCGTTTTAAGGTGTCCTAAGACACTTGGCTGGACTGACCAAGCATAAGCAATGCTCCAGAGGAAGCTGATGTCCCTTGCAGGCTCTGCTGACTGTATTGACCAGGTCTACCTGGCCTGTGGTGGAGCTCATGCACTGCTTACATCAGTTCACTGTGTGGCTCTTAACCTGTGAGATGAATCCCACCAAAACTGAGGGCATTTTAGCTTGTGTTTGCACAGGAGTTCAAACTCTTTAGCATTTGTTCCTGCAGGGTTTGTCCTCCAGTGTCAGACATCTCACCAAGACAGAGCTTCTGGAACTGGCTCTGCTGTAGCATCAACGTTGTGCCTGCAGCTACAGAGAGCTGTGATAGGGGGCATTTTGGTGGAAATGAGGTGAAACCTCAGAGGTCAGAGCTGGGAACTGTGATGAGTTCATCATAGGTTAACAAACCTTGGAAGGAATGATCATAAGCTGGAAAAACTGAGATCTCTATGACTTGCTTGGACTGCCAAGACCAATGAACACATACCCCAAGAAGATATTGCCCTTTGGGTCAAGCTTTTTAAAGAGCTTCTTAGTTTTAAAAGCTTTACTGGTCCAAGACAGCATTGGACTGTCCTCTTGCTGTTGTGTTTGCTACAATGGACTACGTGCTCACATCGAACATGATGTCTCTTAGTTCTTCCATGTTCCTCTTCACTCATCTGACTCTTATTTTGTTTCAGCTGGCCTGGCCTACTCCAATTTGGTGTATGACTGGGTGAAAGCTGCTGTCATGTTTGGTGTCATCAACACCATTGCCAGACTGGACCACTTGGACCCACCCCAGCCTCCAAAATGCATCACCATGCTCTATGTCTTTGCAGAAACGTGAGTACCCCATGTCCATCAACAAAGAGAAACAGCAAGTTTGACCTGAACTGGGTATGTGTGATGGGGAGGACATCTGGGCTGTGCTTCCAAGTGGCTGACTACCTACACTGAACAGTCTATATCTAGACCTAGTTATGGCCCAGGGAAATACTCTTGTTCATGAGGCAATAGATAAAGAGAGAGGTTACAACCAGATGGGCAGTGGGAAGCAGCATGGAGAACTGCTGTGATCAAGGCTCAAGATGTACCTCACCAAGGGACAGCTTTGTGGAAAGGAGTCATGGCTTCTCATGTTGTAATGTGCATGATGTCCTCTGTGTTTCAGGCACTTTGACAGAGGGATTAACGACTGGCTGTGCAAGTAAGTGTCTAAGCAAGCACCTCTAGTGTGGCCCAGGGTCTTCTCTTTCATCACATAGCACTGAAACACTCAATACTGTTAAGCCCAAAGCTGAGGTGCCCTCTCTTCTGGGTGAATCCCACTATGGCATGAAGTCATGTTTGGACTGTTTATTCGTAAGACCATTGAATTAGTTGCCACAAAATGAGACAGACTCCTTCAGGAGTTGGAAATGAGAGAGTCCTGTCCCAGAAATCCCTTTAAATATGGCGACATCAGTGTTTCCTCAAGGGAGGAAGAGTCAGGTTCATATTCCATGAGGAGGAAAGGACAACTGAACACAGATACCCCGAATTCAGGCAGCCTGTGCTCCACCTACCTCTTTCTCAGCTCCTCAGTTCTTTTCAGCCATGAGCACACACCAGCAAAGCTGTGTTGAAGGTGATGGCAACTCTGTGATGAAATTCTGTCCACCAGCAAATCTGAGACAGCCTGGAGCTCTACAGATCCTTGCATTTTATCAACCCCTTACATGCAAGAGATGGAAAGGATGGTATTTCATCCCTAAAGACCTATAGATTTGTGAGGAACACAAGCTACGTGCAGCTGGACTGCAGCAAAAATCAGTTCCTTGCTAGAACGTATCAGACAAAACATCCTCCCTTTCTCCCTGGGTACTCTAGATGGACCTGTGAGGAGCTTGTGATGGGTGAGCATGGGATAAGGGACTCCAGAGGGGTCTTCCTGGTGACAAGGACCCCCAACCACTTTCCTTGCCTGTTAGGTATGTGTATGATCACATTGGAGAGAACCACGACAACATCATGAAGGAGCTTGTAGCCAGCATTGCCACCTTTGCCATCACCACTCTGTGGCTGGGGCCCTGTGAGATCGTTTACATCTGGTCTGCCATAAACTGCTTTGGCCTCAACTTTGAGCTCTGGGTGCAGAAATTCTTCCAGCAGAGACTCTTTGCCAAACTGGAGGTGAGAAGCTGGGCTGCAAATGGATGGGGGGAAGGTCAATGGGTCTGGGATCAATTTCTGGTGCTGGAAAACATTTCTGACTGTGGGGAGCTTAAACTTGTTTATACAAGTCAGAACTATCTTCAGCTGAGGCTGAAGAGCAACATCACTGACGATGACATCCAACTGTGTGTCCAGCCCTTCTCTGTGGAGACCTGACGCTCTCTCCTGTGAATTTTTAACATTCTTGTGATCAGCCACTCAGCTGTGCAAGGGAAACACAGTTCTGGTCTCTGTATCTCTTTGTTTTATCCATGATGTCGCCCACCCTGAGCAAGTGCCCATCTGCCCCTACAATGCCTCATGGGAAATTTAGGCTGGATGTGGTGGAGCTTTGAGAGACAAAACAGAGGACCAAGGACTGCTGCTTCTATGAGGTACTGAAGTGGCACAAAGGAGCATAAAATCTGAGGCCTGTCCATGGTGAAATATTTATGCATTTCCATATAGGATTCATGGGTTGGGTTGGTTTGAAAGGGACCTTAAATGCCTTCTAGTTCCAACTCCCCTGCCATGGGCAGGAATATAATTTGTTCTTGTTCTGCAAAACATCTTGACATTCTGAGTGTTTTTGAGCTGATTTCTGATACAAGTAAATGTTCAGAAACTAGAATGAATTCTTTTCCAGCTACTCCAAAGCCTGTCCCTCTTCAGGACCAAAGTGCCTCAGGGACATGCTAGGAGAAAAACTTCGGAAACCTAGAGACAATTCAGTCCCTTATTGGTTTTGCCCAGCCTAACACTGGGAGGTGCTGAACCAGTTCAGTAAAGACCACTTCTGAATGCAAACTTTGGAGAGCAATTCTCCCATTTGCTCTCCTAGTTGAAATCCTAATCAGATTATAGCCTCGAAGGCAGTGAAATCTCCTTCCCGTGTGGCACCACCACTGGCAGTGAAATCTCCTCCTCCTACGGCACCACCACAGCAGTACTAAGCGGCCTGGGGCTTCCTTGTGCTCTTTGAAGATTGAGAGCAATCCTTCCTGGCTGCATTTGCAGCAGCTGCTCCTGAGAGTTAGATGCCAGTGACAATTTCACTCTGCTGCTGTCATGACTTCTCAGGTCCTTTTTAATTCCTAAGAAACAATTTCTACTGCAGGGAGGAGCTGGGAGTGGTTTGCACACAAGGCTAATAGTAATCCTGCCGTAGAGCAATGTCCATCTGCCTTGACTAACAGCTGACCCAAGGCAACAGATGAAGATAGGAGGACTCAGACATTATTAACATGAACCCATAAGTCACATTTTCTCCATACACATGGGACCTCAAAGCACCAGCCCAGAGTCCCATATGCATCCAAGTCCAGCAGTAGAGCAGTTTTACCTTGTCCTTATGTTTCTTCAGCCTAGAGACACTAAAAGCTGCTCTGATTACCATCTACCCCTCTAGGAACCCAGCTGGAGTTTGACTGGAGTTCAACCAGTGCATCCCCTTCCCTTACAGCCCCATTTTTCCTTACACTATGCTCTCCTCTCCCCCACAGGCTAAAATACCCGAGGGCATGTCTCGGCGAATTAGGGCACTCTTTGGGGCAGTGAATTTCTGGGCCATCGTCCTCTACAACATCCCAGCCCTCAACAGCCTGGAATTTGCACTGCTGGTGACCAAGAGGCTCCTTCTGACAGGTAAGGTGCTGCCAATTCTCACCATTGAGGGAGCATTGACTTGGTGGACTGAACACTGGTAGGGGGAACTGAGGACATTTTCTTCACCAAATGAGTTGTCAGGCATTGGCTAAGGCTGCCCAGGGCAGTGCTGCAGTCCCCATTCCTGGAGAGGGATTTAAAAGCTATGTAGATGTGGTGCTGAGGGAAATGGATTAGTGGTGACCTGGCAGTGTCGGATTGAGAGTTGGACTTGACGATACTGAAGGTCTCTTCCAATCAAAATTATTTTATTGTGCTATGACTGGGACTTTCTGGTCTGGTCATTGGCTTGTTGTGTGGTTGCTCCTGATGTGCTTAATTCTTGTTCAAAAGGTGCAAAGAGTGGTTTCATAGCTCCCAACCTTCTCATGTGAGCTCTCTGGGGTACACCTTCCAGGTGTGCTTGTACAGCTTCTAACACAGCCAGATGCCATGATTTAGTCTCCTCACAGCAACATAAAGGTCACGTTTACCACCAGGGTAGGCTGAGTCTCTGGCTGTGAAGCGTTCCCTTGCTGGAGAGAGGGATTTACTTGTCCTACCTCATTAACAGCTACTCTTGCATCAACCTAAAAGGGACACAGTTGCAAATCTTTGTGCCACAGCCTTATCTGTGTGTTTCTAATTGGTGGAGGGTGGCACTAATTTGAAGCCTTCTTGCTCAGCCCAGGGTATAAATAGCCATCAGGAGCCCATGTTCTCCAGCCCTCTCTGGGACAGGGCTGGCGTAGGACATGGATAATGTGACGCTCTGGGTTCAGTGTGCCAGAAGTGCCTGCCTGCTGAGCTATCTGGCTTTTGCTGGTTTCATTATTCATTTCAGAGGTCCTGTTTTAGCTGGTACAAAGCCTGTGTCTCCACTGTGCTGTGGATACCAGGCTCGTGGTTACAAATGTCGTCAGACCCTTCCTAAGTGGAGGAATTTCTCCCAGCTCTTAGTCACCAACCTAGCTAACAAAAATATGTGCTTCCCTGGTGGCACACTCTGTCTCCAGTAGGTATGGGGCAGTGCTGAGGTTCAACCTCAGCAGGGCACAAAGCTTCCGGAAGGTCTCAGTGAGGAACAATCATGGACGTGGGCAAATTGAGTTATTGAATGGTTTGTGTTGGAAGGGACCTTAAAGATCATCTACTTTCAACTACCCTGCCATGGGCAGGGACTCCTTCCACTAAACCAGGTTGCTCAAAGCCCCATCCAACCTGGCCTTGAACACTTCCAGGGATAGGACATCCACAGTTTCTCTGGGCAGCCTGTTTCAGTGTCTCACCACTCTCCTGGTGAAGATTTTTTTTTTTTTTTTTTTAATAACCATTCTAAATCTCTCCTCTTCCAGTTTGTAACTGCTACCTCTCATCCTACATGACCAGATCAAGAGGCCCTCCCTCCTCTCCCCATCTTTTCCATAGACCCCTTTAAGTACTGGGAAGTCACTGTAAGTCTCCCCACAGAAAGTCAGGAGATCTCATAGGAAGACAGAATGGGCTGAAAGTCAACTATGAAGACTTAGTGCACCCAGGCACCCAGGAAATTTCTCCCTCCTTACAGTGAAGCTGTAAGCCTGGATCCACAATGGAAAATGTCCTTGGCCATGGTGGACTTGTACTGTCCAAACCTACCTGAAAATCAGCAGTCCTGGAGAATAGCTATCCCCATTAGGTAAGCAGCTATACTTAGATGACCATGCCTGCCTTCATCTTCCAGGTTTCCCTGTCAGCACCTTGTCCATCTGGTTCATCACATATTGTGGAGTGCAGCTGATCAAGGAGCGTGAGCGCATCCTGGCCATTGAGGAGGAGAAGACTGAAAAAACAAAGGTGGAATAGAGGAAGGCATCAGCAGGCTTGTCCCAAAGCCTCATCTCCCTTCCAGCCACTGCTGCCAGGCCAGCCACTGGCCAGGGCTCTCCAAGCACTCCTGACAATCAGACTGCTGTAGCTCACCCGTATAGAAGTCACCAGGAAAGCAAAAATCTTGCTGCAGGAAAGATTTTTCTGTAAGACAGAGTGAGTGTTTCATGGGCTTCCCATGCATGACAGACTGCTGAGGTAGGCTCCCAGAACATTTCTTCAATGCCAGAAAGAACCACCCCCATCATTTTTCTGACCCTTTGATGTTGTGCAGGCCTGGAGATTTCACCCCCTGCTTCCTGTAACACTTGGTCCACCAGCACTTGGCTCTCATGCAGGACCTGTAGCCCACATCTCCCAGAGGAGTCTCTCCAAGTCCCAAAGCCAGACAGAGAGATGAGCTGGTGCTGCGCCTGCTCTGAGAAGACCATCTCTAGGTCACAATATGGGCTCAAGCATCCCATATTTCCTTCACTACAAGAAACGGTCAACATCCACTGTCTGGTGTTCAGCATCTCCAGTTGTGCAGTAAGGACTCTCAAAGGGCTCTGCGTGATCTACACCTACCAAAAGGCTAATAAATAAATAGAGCAATGGGAAGGTGGACCAGGAACAGCATGACCATAATGCTGTTAACCCCAGCAGGGTCATTATGTCCCCACCACTGTTAGCAGTGTAGTGATAGCTGTTGCCACCTATGCAGAACAGGTCCTTTCAGTGCTAAATGTCTTGAGGAAAAAAAGAAAATGAGATCCAGTACCAGCCTCAGGCATAGTTAATGAGCATGCAGGAGCCATAAGTGCTTCACAGCCATCATGCATCGTGTCCAGGTTGCCCAGGGAGCAAGTGTGCTGAAGAAACACAACAGCTGGCTCACAACTGCTTGGCCCACAGACCCCACTTCAGTCTCAAAGACCCACTGCTGGGTCTGAGACCAGTGTGGCCACCACAACCATCCTGCTGTGATACACATCCTGGGACTCAAGCCAAACCCCACTTGCTTTTTTTTACATACCATGGACTAAGGTTTAAGCTCACATTCCTGCCTGTGGGTGAGGAACAGAAGATGCTGTAGCCTGCTCTTGGTGACCTCCAACCAACTATCTCCTTTCTCAACTGACTTCAGTGCATACAGCCTAAGCCTGTGACTGGATGGCTGAGTGAGCACATGAACGTATGTACAACCAAAGGAGGAAAGCCCTGCTTGAAGGGCAGTGATTTGGGACTTGGTGGTGGAGGAGAAGCTCCTGATAGCCTCCTCAGAGAAGTAGACTTTGGGGTGCTGCTTTGAGAGTGGACTGAGTAAATGTAGAGATGTGAAACATTGTGCCTTGGGGAAAGGTGGGGTTCTAACTGAAAAACAGCTCTGGCTCTCTTGCACTTTAGAGTAACTTTCAGTGGCCTTATGTCTGAGTTACTTTGGTATTTGGTGAGGGCAGAACCTGGTCTGCTCTGCAAAGTGGGTCAAGATGCTTGGTGCTGGTGTGTTCTGGCTTCCATGTGGATGAGACGGGATTGGTTCCTAGCCAGCTTTCAGCTCTGCCAAAGTAATTTGTGAAGTCTCTGGTAAATGTTGTTTATTTATGTAGTAAATAAATGTTGGATATCTGTGGTGCCTGCTGCTCATCACTGGTATGCTTCTGTAATGCAGGGAACACCTTGGGCACTGCCCTGCTTTCAGAGCTGAGAGACACAAGGATCTGTTTTTAGGTCCTCATTTCCCACCTCTAATAGTAACCCAAGACGCTGATGAGTTTAACAGAAAACCACCTCAGGAGCAGCCCCAGATTGGAGGTCTGGCTGCAGTTAGGTGTATATTCACCTTTATTTTGACTCCACCTTCACACTGGTGAAATACCATGGGGCTACTGCCACCAAACTGTCATCCATCCAGGTTTTAAGTTAGAAGCCACATTGGTTTTATTTCTGGAAGCTCCAGCTTCCATGTTGGAAGTAAGAGCAGGTACTGTGCCTTGGTGGGCATCCCCAGTCACATCCCCAAAACCCTTCTAGCTACCAGGAACATCCCTTTTAAACACTAATCTGCTACTAGATCTTTGGTAGATGTTTCTGGCACCTCCATTATTTCAGATTTACTCTTTACCGCTGAAGTAGCTATGATGTGATGTGCTTCCTTCCATTGCAAACTTCAGCTCTTCTCCTGCATCCTGATGTCCTCACACAGTTGAAGCCAGCCTGAGCTGCTGAGACCAAGGGTTCTTTCTCTGCAGGCGGCTCAGCTTGGGTCCCTGGCTACCCTGGAGGACAGACAGAGTCACCCACATCCTGATGTCCAAGTAGGTGACTCACATGGCAAAGCCCAGTGACTCTGCACTGCCCTCCTGACTTGGATACTCTGGAAGAGAAAAATAGCTAATTCACTAAGGATCTAAATTTACCCAGCAGCTGCATCTGCTGGAGCTGGCAGATGGAGCTAATCTTATACACCAACTGAAAGAGTGACTTGCTAGAGAGACACTTCATAGGGGAACTTGGGCTTTGCACCCCTTTGTCTGAAGTTATCCTCTCAGCTATCATTGCTGTCAAAACCCCTGGAGGTCTGGTAGGCCAGGAGCACCCAAATGATGCTGTCTCAAACAGGTCTTCTATGCAGGAGACCTTCAGCCTTGGCTTATGCCTCTATATAAGGGGATTTATCAGCTGGTCAGCTCTCTCCTGGAGAAGAGTATCTCCTTTGATCTGGTTATTGCCTGGGTGATAGTAAAACAAAGCCAAGAAAAGCTATTCTTCGTTGCAGCTACAAATCCCAACTCAAAGGCCTACACTGGACACTTTCTTGCTCAGCCCATTGTGCCTTCAAGTCCTGCCCTCACCTTTCTTGTTCCAAGGTGTTGTGTGGGAGGAAGTGACCCTGCTACATCCTCATAGGATGCATTCTCTGTGTCCTCACTCACCTCCACGTTTTGGGAGACTGTTGTCCATTTAGAGGCACAGTGAGTAACTGACTTAATCCATCACTAGTCAGCAGTTAGCTGAGGGTTCTCTCAGAAGAGCCCACCTCCATCCAAAGCTGAGCTGGCTATTGCACAGCAGTCAGCACTCTCAGGGGGAGTACCCTGAGGGAACTCAATTCATCCATCCATGTATGCATAGAGATAACCAAATGGTGACTGTGAGCACTGCTCACTGTTATGTTTACATGTGCCGTCTCACCTGCTTTCAGATCCCAATCCCTCTGGGCTTGGCTGATACTGGCTTGGAGACCAGCTTTTCCATAGTGGTGACGTGTTGGACCCAGCAAATGGAAGATAGATGGGGCAAGTCTACTGTGATCAAAGCCTCCACAGGAGAGAAAGATTACAGAGGGCTCAGAATTGATGAGTTACCCAAGCTTCATAGTCCACTGTTATAATCAGAAGAAAGTCTCTCATAACAATCAGATGTGGCTTTGGCTTTCCAGGGCAGCAAGGCTCAGAACAAGTCCCTATAAAGACATCATAAAATGGCAATGACCAACCAGTGTGGACAACAGAAAACCAGAAATGAGGGAAGAGCAAACACACAAGTGAGAAGGAAACTTCAGGCTTGAGATCCAGACTGGAAACATGTACCCCAGAGCACGAGGAGAACAATCTAACCACCAAATACTTGGTGGGTGAGAGGATCTGCAGCCTGTGGATGTGGGCTGCATGAAGCCCTGGTGGCTTTTCATGTGTGATTGTTGCCACAAGCTATTACAAGGGTGGTGTCCCAGCACTGCTAGTGTTAGGAGGCACTGGGAAGAGTTAAAGGTGTCTAGCCTGAATTCCTGAGTTAATCTGTCTGTGGGATGAAGTGGGACAGATGGACATCACCAGAGTCCTCTCATCACAGACAAGTGCCTAACGTGGGTGCAGTAAACCACCTCCCAGAGACACGTCTCCCTCCATGCTGTAGGGTGCCTAAATGACACAGGGCACTGAGACAGTGCTCTGGAAACACCAGGACTGCTTCCCCGAGCCTTGCAGCTGGACCAACCACTTTGCAAAGCTGCTGAAGCTAATGGAGATCCCACAGAATGTTTGGGAGCAGCATGGTGCTCTTTCCCTGAATGGACCAAAAACCTGGCAGAAGCCTTAGTCCCTCTGGTCAGCTGGAAGCTCTTCTGGGAAGGTAATGGGCAGGGGGACCTTGTGATGAAAGCAAACCTCAGCTGGCAGCACATGCTGAGCAGCACAGCAAAGAGAAAAACAAGCCAGGGCTCAAGGGAGATTAAAGGCAGGAGGGGAAAAATCCCAGGACAACAACAGGATTAAACTTGGGAAACTGCAGAGCTAATGCAGAGGGAGGAGAGAGGGGAGCACGGGGTTGTCCAGCCCCAGATATTTGGGAGCAGAGAAATGTTTCTGGAGTTTGACCCACGCAGAGATCAGCTCTTGTCTTCCAATCCCGATCTGGATGAGCAGCACAGCAGAAGAGCTGTGATCTCCCAAACCGGCTTGTGACAATTTCCCTCCTGTATTTGTGCCTTTCAGATGTTAATAGAAGCTTACCAGTACCAAAAGGCTTCAGGCCACTGTCGCTCCTTCTCCCCACTTATGTAGATTGCCATCATGGCACAAAGCACTTGGATAAATACACCCATGCCAAGGTAAGGGGTTATGTGGCTTGAAATACACAAAGAATAGTGGCTAATATCTTTGTGTAGCCCTAATTAAATCCTTAATTAAGCCTGTACCACCAGTGAATGCGAGCCAGCCCAGAGGGTCCATAGTAATGGAAATAAAACAGGTTCATGTATAAATAGGTATAAATAATTATAGCTCCTCTACTCCTCCGTGTCTGTCAAAACCAATTTGTTTCTTTGTGAGCTCCATGGAAAGATCTGGACCTCAACCATCTGACTATCTGTGGAGCTTCCAAGACATTTCTGGGAATGCAAGCAGGACACAAGACCTGATGAAGACCTCGGAGCATCAGCTTCAGGCCAGGCAGGTTGTCTTGCTGTGTCTCTAGACTTCAGTATTGGAGGGTTGAGTCTCAGCAGACCTTAGCAGGAGGTTCCCATCTTACAAGAAGATGTCTGCATTCTGTTTAAATCTCTTAATCTGTGAGTTGAAGCTCACTATTGTACTCTCTTCTGCTCTGCCTCAGACCCTCTCTCTGTCACCAAGATGTGGAAAAGATGGGTTTGTTGTCCAGAAACTTGGGCCCATGCATGTCTTGCAAGCAAAGCAGAGCCGTGTCTCCTTCTCCCAGGCTTCTTCAGTCTCCTCCAAATTCTCACAATAAAGTGAGACTTTTCAAGTAACTTCTAGCATAGGTCTCATATCCCATCTGGGGGTATAAATAGAGAGTTCTTATCTTTATTTTCCATTCCCTTACAGAACCCTGAAAAATTACTCCAGAGGAGAATCATAGAATCATTTTGGTTGGAAGAGACCTTTAAGATCAAGTCCAACTGTTAACCATCACTGTCAGGTCGCCACTAAACCATATCCCTCAGCACAACATTTACACAGCTTTTTAATCCCTCCAGGGATAGTGACTCCACCACTGCCCTGGACAGCCTATTCCAGGGCTTGACAACCATTTTGGGGAAGAAATTGTTCCTAATATCCGATTTAAACCTACCCCGGTTCAACTTGAGGCCATTTCCTCATGTCTTACTGCTTGTTCCTCGGGAGAACAATGGACAAACCTGTGTAGCAAAGCAGCCCTGGGAGCAGTCTGGCTGGAGCTTAGGATGCCACCAAGCCCACAGATGACACTCCCTTATTGCATCTTTCCAGCTTTGACCTCACAGTCTATTTTCAGCATGGCAAAAGGCTCAGCAGTTTCAGAGCAGTTTGTTTAATGGTGTCAGGAGAAGGTCCCAGCCTTGCCACTCATGACCCAGAAGGCAGATTTTGATGTCTGATTCATCTAGACGCTGTTTCCCAGCAGCTGAGCAGGTGGGTCGCACACATCTGCCATCACTGGGACAGCAGTTCAGGCTCCTGCTGCAGTGACTCATGGGCTGACAGACCCTTCCTGAAGCATGGAGGCTGGGAGTACAGCTGTTCCCCCCCCACCCCTGCCCTCCCTTCCTCCTTGTCCCATGTGTCATATTAAGGGGTGATCGGCTTACACATGCTCCAGTATGGATTCCTTAAGCTTTGTAACGCTGCAGCTATATAAAGCCCTACACTGGGAGCTGAAGTACGCAGACAGCTGCAACAGTGCCAAGCCTTTCACATTCCCAGTCTGCTGGAAGCTGGGGAGACCCCGGCAGCCCTGTTGTGAGTCCGTTTCTTCACCAGGAGCTCAGGTATAGAAATACTCATCAATACATAGAGAAGAAGGACCAGGGTAAAAAAAAGGAGCAGTTAGGCGTCATCATGGGTTTGCCTTTTGATCAAGTGGAAGAATTACGTCTCTACCAGCAAACTCTCCTCCAGGATGGACTCAAAGATATGTTGGACCACAATAAGTTTCTGGACTGTGTCTTAAAAGTCAAAGGGAAGGAGTTTCCCTGCCATCGGCTGGTGTTGGCAGCTTGCAGCCCATATTTTCGAGCGATGTTCCTCTCAGACATGGAAGAGAGCAAGAAGAGGGAGATCAGTTTGGAAGATGTTGATCCGGATGTCATGGGCAAGATTCTTCATTACATCTACACCTCTGAGCTGGAGATCACCGAGCAGAACGTGCAGGACATCTTCTCCGTGGCCAACATGTTCCAGATCCCTTCCATCTTCACCGTCTGTGTGTCCTTCTTGCAGAAGCGGCTCTGCCTCAGCAACTGCTTGGCTATCTTCAGGCTGGGCTTGATGCTGGACTGCGCCCGGCTGGCTGTGGCAGCTCGGGATTTCATCTGCGACCGCTTCCTGCTGGTCTCTCGGGATCAGGAGTTCTACCAGCTCTCCCCTGATGAGCTCATTGCAATCATCTCCAGCGACTCCCTCAACATTGAGAAAGAGGAGACTGTCTTTGAAGTAGTGATGAAGTGGGTGGAGACCAAGGACCACGAGAGCCGGCAGAAGGCCTTGCCTGTCATCTTTGAGAGCATCCGCTTCCGCCTGATGCCCAATGACTACATCAAGGACCACGTGGAGAAGCATGCGGTGGTGAAGTCCAGCCCAGAGCTGCTCAAGAAACTGCAGATGGTGAAAGATGCCCTGAAAGGCAAAATCACTGTGGTGAAGAAGAAGAAAGTGAAGAAAAGTGATGAAAAGCAAGAGAAAGACAACGTTGTCAATGGAGCAGTCGATGAGAAAGAAGGTGTGGAGGAGGATGCTCTCCCGGGGATCTTAAATGACACCATGCGCTTTGGGATGTTCCTCCAGGACCTTATTTTCATGGTGAGCGACAGCGGAGCAGTGGCCTATGACCCCACTGCCAACGAGTGCTATTTTGCCTCCCTGTCCACTCAGATCCCAAAGAACCACATCAGTCTGGTGACCAAAGAGAACCAGATCTTCATTGTTGGAGGACTATACTACAATGAGGACAGCAAAGAGGATCCCATGAGTTCCTACTTCCTACAGGTATTAGCTTTATCTTTCTGTTGGTTTTTTGACCACTTTGGAGCATCAGCAGTCTTTAGGTCCCATGTGATGCCAATAACATTTGTTGCTGTGTGATGCTAAAATCAAAGTTGTTAATGAAGGTGAAACATCCCAGTTGTTTTACCAGAGAATCTTATCCCTATGCTTTTAAAAAGATTGCCCTGAAAGGGGGTTCTGGTGATTGAGAAAGGAGCCTTGAGGAAGCAGGTGTTAGGAGTAAGCCTACTACATTCAGTTTTGGGTTCCCCAGTTTAAGAAGGACAGGAATCTGATGGAGAAGGTCCAGTGGAGGGCTACAAGGGTGGTTAGGGGACTGGAGCACTGCCTGATGAGGAGAAGCTGAGGGACCTGAGGCTGTTTGGTCTGGAGAGGAGAAGACTGAGAAGGGATTTAATAAATGTTTATAAATATCTGGGGGCTGGGGGGTTGGAGGGAGGGACGCAGGCTCTGCTCACTTGCTCCCTGTGATAGAACAAGGAGCAATGGATGTAAGCTGCAGCACAGGAGGTTCCACCTCAACACAAAGGGGAACTTCTTTCCTGTAAGGGTCACAGAGCACTGGCACAGGCTCCCCGGAGAGGTTGTGGAGTCTCTTCTCTGGAGAATTTCAAAGGGTGTCTGGATGTGTTCCTATGTGACCTGAGCTGGATTGTGTGGTCCTGCTCTGGTAGGGGGTTGGACTTGATGATCTCTTTGGGTTCCTTCCAACCCCTGACACCCTGTGATCCTGTGATCCTTGATCCAAATACTGAATAGGAGACCATTTTGAAGGTTAGTGGCATCAGGTCTAGGTTTTGCTTTGTATCCTTTATGTTCTATGGATATGAACTACCCAGTAAAACCCAAGGGTGACTCTGCCAGGAACAGCAGCAGCTAGAGCCACAGAGCAAACTCCCCAAGGACACAGGGTACGTCCCTGCCCACCAGTATCTGCCCTGTTTCCAGTGCTCTTCTCACGCTAGCTCCTGCTCAGGTTCTGCCCTGGCCACTTCCATCATGTTGAGGAGGGGTAGACATGGTGTGACATCTTTTGGGGTACTCCACAAGAAAGGTGATTGTTTTAGCTCAGCAGTAACCAGAGCTGTAAACAGACTGAGCTATGTGCATGCAACCTGAGCCCCAGCTTGGGCTGTGACCCAAGAGCACTTGCTCTGTGGAGAGCTAAACCTTAAAGGAGTTCTCTGCTTTTCCCCTATTCCCAGAAATCCTTTTGCTCTTCTCCCTTGGCTCCCATGTCTTTTTTGAAAAAAACAATAACATGTTTAGGCAGAAAGGATGAAGTAAGGGCAGTTCCCATAGCAAGACATACCTGAGCCATCAGGAAAACAGGGCCAGACTCTTCTCAGTGGTCCCCAGTGACAGGACATTGCAGGCATAAGCTTGAACATAGGAATTTCCATCTAAGCATTAGAAGGAATTTCTCTGAGGGTGGCAGAGCACTGGAACAGGCTGCCCAGAGAGTTGGTGGAGTCATTGTCTCCAGAGACTTCCAAGGCTCACCTGGATGTGTTCCTATGTGATCTGTTTCAGGTGATCCTGCTCTGGCAGGTGAGGTTGCACTTGATCAAAGATCCCTTCCAACCTCTACTGTTCTGTGATGCTGTTGAATGGGCAGGGCTGCATGTTAGCATCATGGTCTCTATATGTGGACCATGCTTGTCCTCACCTGGACAGGGTCAGGTTTTGGAGGCAATGCAGCCCACATGAAGTCTGTGAAACTAGGAGTCAGCAGGAAGAAAATGCAGCCCCAGAAAGATGGCAGTAAGAGTTCCAAGGGCCATGTTCTTTGAGATGTAGCCCTTCACAACGGGTAACAGTTGGCAACAGCAAATGTGAGTGGCTCCATCACTTACCTGAGCAGAGCAGCTAGACAGGTTGCTTTGTATTCAGCCAAAACTTGTGCTCCACAGTCAAACTGCTGGCCAGGCAAAGTAATGCCCTGAGCAGCAGTGAAGGTCCATCACATCCTAGACTGTTTCAGCATGACTTCAGGAAGCAGGTATGGGGAAGTGATTATGTTTTCCCTTCAATCATACACTTGTGAGACCACAGCTTGATGCTGTGTCTGGTCTGGAGGTCCCCAGTATAAAGTAGACATTGAAACACTGCTGTGTCTAGCAGAGGTCACCATCTGGTCAGGGGTGAAAGAAGAGACTGAGCTGAGTGCAATCAGTTTGGGGAAGGAAAGATCACAGTGGTGCCTGCAGCTCCCTAATGGGAGGGGTGACAGAAGAGGTATCCAAACTGTTCTTGGATTTGCACAAAAATGGGACAAGAGGAAATGGTCACTGGCTGCAGTAAGGGAAATTTCACTTAGCTGTGAGGAGAATGTTCCCAGCAGAAGTAGTGGAGTACTGGGGTAGAGGTCCAGCGAAGTCACAGAATCTCCATCCTTGGAGACATTTAACATTTGCCTGCACAAAGCCCTGACAACCTGCTCTAACTCCAACGTTGCACTTGCTTGATCAAGAGAACTGGATTAAAGACCTTTGAAGGTCCTCTCAGCCTAAAGGATTCTGTGGTTCCAAGCTGCCATCACCCAGATGTTTCTGTTCATCTCCCAGTTTGCCACTGAGCAAACACCTTGGGCATCATGTGGTCATTTTTAGCTCCTTCCCCACAAGAAGAGGACACTGGTCTCTTCACAGCCAGCTGTTAGCATAAGTCCCTGGGTTGGAAGGTGCCATCAGTCTGCAGAGGTGTAATTTATTGCTGTTGGTGCCACTACATAGTTCAAGGTTTCTGAATGAGTCTTTGAGGTTTTTGTCAGCTGAATCTTCACACAAATGTAGAGAGACAGCTGCACAACAGAGCCTCAAATCACTGTCAGTGCAGCAGCACCTTTCATCTTCTGACTTCATGACCTTCTGGTCTAATGGCTTAGTGGGCATGGTGGTGTTGAGTTGATGGTTGATTTTAGAGGTTTTTTCCAACCTTAATGATTCTATGATCCCATGACTCTCTGGCCTCCCTGATTCCTCCTGCTGAAGCCAGGAGACTTAGGTCAGTGATAGTTCAGACTTAAGGGTAGGCACCAGAAGATAAACATGCTGATAAATCCTGGAGGCCTTGCCAATTTTGTCAAGGAACAAAAGGATTACATTGACATTTCAGATGGAAAAGGGTAATCTTTTATTTGTCGCCTCCAAGATTTATGACTTGAAAACAATGCTGAATCCATCAAGAAGCAGGAACTATCCTGATGACTGCACTATAAATAATATATATGTGGACCACAGCATCCAGGGAGACAATAGCCACAGGCACCCAGTTGAGGCCAACACTCTGGAGGCAACACAGCAAGATGAACCTCTTTGGCTTCAGCCCACAGTAAACAGTTACAAAACATATGTGACATATATATATATGACTTGGATTTGCACTTAGATGTCCCATCCTGCACCAGATGGTAAGGCATGGGGAAAACTGGCACTGCAGAAAGAGCATAGTAAAGTGAGCATGCTGCATGTGGGAATGGACTTTGCCCTCAGCCACTGGACCTTGCTTTTTGCTAAGCAAATATGCTGGGTGAGCAGACACTAATGGCCATGTGTTCTCTTTCAGTACGACCATCTGGATGCAGACTGGCTGGGGATGCCTCCCCTGCCCTCTCCTCGCTGCCTCTTTGGCCTGGGAGAGGCAGAAAACTCCATTTTTGTGGTTGGAGGGAAAGAACTGAAGGAGGGTGAGAAGACCTTGGATTCGGTCCTGTGCTACGACCGGCTGTAAGTGCTTGTGTGTGAGTGGGGGTGGGAGGTGGTGTACAGGAGAAGGTGAAGCAGCTGCCTTGCAAAATGACTTCAGCTCTCCAGGGACTGAGAGGTTTTGGAGATAGAGCTCAAGCTCTGCATCTATGTGGTGGGACCACTGGGGCTGACTCAAGCTGTCTGACCCTGGGGCTCTCATCTGTCTCTCACCAGCTGCTTCATTTATTGTAATTGAACCTCCTGGAGATGGAAGTCATAATGGGGATATTATGTTATCAGGGAGTGATTTTAATGATGCTCATGTGAGACCTGTGCAGAGGAGCAGGAGGAGTTTCTCTGTCTGCTCTTGCCTGTTGGTTGGAAGTTCAGTAGCATTTACCATGATCTCACCAGGAGTGGCTTTGAACAGGAAAGTTGTTTTGGAAACATTCAGATGTGGTACTGAATGCCCCATCAACCATGGCACCAACCTTAATATCTGATTATTTTTGGACAATAAGCTGTCTCATGCTTGGTCATGAGCTTTATTACAAAGCACCATCCTGCTCTGCTCGCAGAAGACAGAAACATCCAAAACCTGCTGCTCTCTGTCCTGAAGAAGCAGAGCAGAAGATGTCAACAGCCCCTTGCTTGGTCTGTATTTGTCTAAATGGAGATCATAGAATCATAGAATCATAGAATGGTAAGGTTGGAAGGGACCTCAAGGATCATCTAGTTCCAACCCCCTGCCATAGGCAGAATTTAGACATGAATGCTTCAAGGGTTTGAAACCAGTCTAGTTTCCACAGAATGGGGCATTTATCTGCCCCTGCAGACTCTGGAAATGGATCTGTCTGCCCCCCCTAAGTGCTCAGGGGGTGGTTTGAATACTGATTCAAGGCTGGTAGAGACATCATCAGCACTGCTTCTATTTCTAGCATTCTTTAGGGTGAGATTTGAACTGTGACAAACCTGGAGAAGGCAAATTGCTGGTCTGTGGGATCAAATATTTGCCCAGAGTGGTTGGGCAATTAGAAAATATTCAGTTCTTAGGTAAAACATGGGGGCTACACACAACCACAGCACTGGGTTTGGTTGGAAAAGACCTTTTAGACCATAAAGTCCAACCACTAGCCAAGCACTGCCAAGCCCACCTCTAAACTGCCACTACATCCTACATGTATAGAAACTGCAGATGAGTCTAAACTACATGGACATGATCTGACACCTCTTGAGGAACTGGCCAGCCCTGTTTGGGTACCAGTTTCAGGCTTCCAAAGCTCCATCCCCTGCTCAGCTACCCCAGAGCCAGCTCAGAAGTTTCAGCACAGCACTGCAAAATGTGGATTCTTGCTGAGCGTTGGCGAACCAAAGCAAGAGGAAGGCAATGGCCAGAAAAATAATCTGTTCTCAGGATCTTACATCTCTACATCTCACTGCTTTCAATTATCTTTCCATCATGCAGACATCTCTGTCTCATTTGTGTTCAGCTATAAATGAAGTGAGATCCTGGGAGAAGTGGGGGTGTGTCTCCACAAAGGAAAGCTGCAGAAAATAATGAATAGTGGCATAAGCATTCTGCACATTTCATTTTCCCTTTTTCCCTAGGATCACAGAATTTACTGGATGAGCCCTATCTCGTTGAAAACCTTCTGGGTTTGATATTGAGTCAGCATCTGTACTCACCTCTTGGTCAGGAAAGTGCCTCACCCAGCAAGATACAAATCTTTTTGCTTCCTATCTTTCTGATCCAGGTCCTTCAAGTGGGGTGAAGCTGACTCCCTTCCCTATGCGGTCTACGGCCACGCAGTAGTATCACACAAGGACCTTGTCTATGTCATTGGTGGCAAAGGAAATGACAAGTAAGTAAAAAAACAAGAGAGATTCAGTGAGTTGTCCACCAAACAAGTGGGAGTGCAGAGTATGAGTTTGTTCTTTCCCACAAAGAACGTTAGAGAGGGTTGGATGGAGTACAAGATGTTGAGCCTTCCCTCTCAGCTCACTTCTGTGACTGCAATCCTTCCCAAGACATTAGAAGCCCTACAGGGACATCAGGAAGATGGTATTGTTCTTGTAGGAGGGGGAATGTATCATCCTGTTTGCTCAAAGTAAGTAAATATTGCACAGACTGGGAATGGCACTGAGGAACAAGAAACCCTTTTGTATTAAGCGTCTCCTGCAATGGACTTGTGGAGCTGCATGGTCCTAGTTGCTAAATCCAGATGGGGATTTTTAACAAGAGTGAAAAACCTCAAAGCTGACCCCCATCTGCTGTCCTGCAGGAGACGGACTCAGAAGAAAAAGCCTCTCCTGGGGAGTATGGCAGCAATTGCTTTGCAAGGCAGAAGTGTGACTGTTTGCAGAGCAAATACACCATAATCCAGCAAAGGCAGCTCCTACTCCAAAAGGATTGCAGTCTGGAGAGCGTGAGCATGCATACATTCCTGCCCTGGGGAATGGGGACTTTCCTAAAGCTATTTCATAGAATCATAGGATCCTTTGGGTTGGGAGAGACCTTTGAAGGTCATCTAGTCCAACCCCTCTGCAGTCCGCAGGGACATCTTCAACTAAAGTAGGTTGCTCAGAGTCCCATACAAACTGATCTGGAATAGCTCCAGAGATAGATCTTCCCCTTCCAGTATCTGAAGGGGGCCTACAGGAAGGCTGGGGAGGGATTATTTACAAGGTCTTGCAACGACAGGACAAGGGGCAATGGGTTTGAACTGGCAGAGGGGAGATTTAGACTGGATGTTAGGAGGAAGTTCTTTACAGTGAAGGTGGTGAGACACTGGAATAGGTTGCCCAGGGAGGTTGTGGCTGCTCCCTCCCTGGAGGTGTTCAAGGCCAGACTGGATGAGGCCTTGAGTGCCCTGTGCTAGTGGGAGGTGTCCCTGCCTATGGCAGGGGGTTGGAACTAGACGATCCTTGAGGTCCCTTCCAACCTAACCATTCTATGATTCTATGGATCTTCTACCACCTCTCTAGGCAACCTGGGTCAGGGTCAGCACCCTCATTGTGAAGAATTTCTTCCTTACAACTGTTCTTCCCTATTTTAGTTCAAACCCATCATGCATTGTCCTGTTTCACCACCAAGTTGGATCAGGAGCACTAGAACGCTGTTTGATGGCTGTGTGAGGTCCTGAAAGACCTTTAGCACTGTGGACCCATACCCAGCTGTGTGAGCACAATGTCAAGGTTTAGGACTTCTATCCAAAGTGGACACAGCAGGAGTGGATATGTTACATGCACCAATGATGTCTCCAGCATGTATGGAGTAGTCAGCATGGATTTACCAAGGGGAAATCATGCTTGACTAACCTGATAGGATTCTATGGTGCCATAACTGAATGGGTAGATTCAGGTAGACCATTTGATATAGTCTGCCTTGACCTTAGCAAGGCCTTTGACACTATCACCCATGACATCCTAGTGAGCAAGCTCAGGAAGTGCAGGGTGAAAGAGCAGGCAGTGAGGTGGATTAGGAACTGGTTACAAGACACAGTTCAAAGAGTGGTGATAAATGGCGACAGGTCTAGCTGGAGAGCTGTGGAGTCCCCCAGGGATCAGTGCTGGGGCTGGTGCTGTTCAACATCTACATCAAAACATTGATGAGGGGACAGACAGACAGACAGAGTCTGCTCAGCAAGTTTGCTGGTGACACCAAACTAGGAGGCTTGGCTGATCCAGCTGAAGGCTGTGAGACCATCCAGTGAGACTTGGACAGACTGAGAGCTGGGTACAGAGGAACCAAATGAGGTTCAAAAAGGACAAGTGCAGAGTCCTGTACCTGAGGAGGAATAATAAACTGCACCAGTACAGGCTGGGAGGTGATCTGCTGGAGAGCAGCCCTGTGGAGAGGGACCTGGGAGTCCTGGTGGATACCAAATTATCCATGGGACAGCAATGTGCCCTTGTGGCCAAGAAGGCCAATGGGAGTGTATTAGGGCCAATGGGGTGTATTAGGAAGAGTGTGGCCAGCAGATTGAGGGAGGTTCTTCTCCCCCTCTACTCTGCCCTAATGAGACCTCATCTTGGGTACTGCCTTCAGTTTTGGGCTCCCCAGTTTAGGACGGACAGGCATCTGCTGGAGAGGGTCCAGTGGAGGGCTACAAGGATGATTAGGGGACTAGAACACTGTCTGATGAGGAGAGGCTGAGGGACCTGGGGCTTTTTAGTCTGGAGAAGACTGAGAAGGGATTTAACATATGTTTTATAAATATCTGAGGGCTGGGGGTCAGGAAGGGGGAACAGGTTCTGCTCAGCTGCTCCCTGGGATAGGACAAGGAGCAATAGATGTAAGCTGCAGCACAGGAGGTTCCACCTCAACACAGAGGGGAACATCTTTATTATAAGGATCACAGAGCACTGGAACAGACTCCCCAGAGAGGTTGTGGAGTCTCCTCTGAAGACTTTCAAGGCCTGTTTGGATGTGTTCCTCTGTGACCCAAGCTAAATTATGGTCCTGCTCTGGCAGGGGGGTTGGACTTGATCTCTTTGGGTTCCTTCCAATGGCTGACATCCTGTGATCCTGTGATCCAGGTATGGGCATCCTTGAAAGGCACTCTTGCTGATGCAGAGAGGCAAAGTTTGATGTGGTCTTCCTGCAGTGCTTGGCAGGTGACTGAGGTTCTCTCTGCTCTTTCTCCAGGAAGTGTCTGAAGAACATGTGTGTCTACAACCCAGCCAAGTTTGAGTGGAAGGAGTTGGCTCCCATGAAAGCTGCTCGCTCCTTGTTTGGAGCCACCGTGCACAGGGACAAAATCTACGTGGCAGCTGGCGTCACAGACTCCGGCCTGACCAACTCAGTGGAAGTCTATGACATCGCCACCAACAAGTACGTACCCGAGCACTCCTATGGGGATTGGTGATGCAAGGAGTAGCTGCAGTCTGTATCCCTCAGACAGCTGGACATCACCAGTGCTGCTGCACCTGGGCTGTGGATCATCTATAGGCTCACCTTCAAAGTGGTTTCACCAGCTGGTGCAGTCCTTGGGTTCTCTGCAGGGCTGTAACTTTACCTTGGCAGCTCTTACCAATGCAATAGAGTCTCTGTCTTTGGGTTGGCCTTGCAGCTGCAGTCCCACCACTGTTGGTCCATGCCAACGGTGTGCTTCATGGCTCATCTACTCAGTGCAAAATGAAGCTGAGCTATGATGATGAAACAGATCTAACAACAATTAGTGTATGATCCTATCCCATGTAGACCTACACAGGTTAAACTGTCACAGGTTAATTCAGTCCCTGATTTGAGGCCAGCCTTGGCATGGGGTACTCTAACATGTCCTCTCTCTTGGTGTGGTAGGTGGGACACCTTCACCGAGTTCCCGCAGGAGCGCAGCTCTGTCAGCCTGGTGAGCTTGGCTGGGGTGCTCTACCTGCTGGGAGGGTTTGCCACGTTGGAGACAGAGTCAGGAGAGCTGGTACCAACAGAGCTGAACGACGTCTGGAGGTGATAACCTTCTCTGGGGCTGTCCAAGGGAGCATGGGAGGGATGCTAGCGAGAACAGACAGTTTGTGTCTTTCCTGCTGTCTCCAGTGTGAGATGGATGCCACTACCCCAGCAGAAGGCTGTTGGCTCAGTGCAGGGTGAGGTTTGCCCTGTGCTGTGCTGGAGGGCACATGAGGTGATTCAGTGATCTCTTCCAGACTCGGGTAGCAACGTTCTAGGGAAAATCTGCTCCTTTAGCTTTGTTACCTGGAGCTGATTCCAGACCTGCCCTTTGGCATGAAGAGACTTTTGTGCAGTGCAGCCTCTCCCTGGGAAAATTACAGGGAAAATTACCTTCGAGCAGAAAGCAACTTCCAACGACTTCTCATGTTGCATTAGCTGCTCCTGTCCTTCACATCTGTGGCTCTAGAGCACCCTCAGCAGGCACCTGCTGGCCTTCACCATGGTGCCATCAACCCATTTCCCAATGGGAAAATGCACCCTCCCCTGTGAGACTGTGTGCTTGATATCCATGGTCCATATCTGTGCCTGTGTGCAGTGCCAGCCTAGTGCTGCAAACCAGCGCACACCAGGGCTGACAGTCCCCATGCAGCTCCTTGTGGCCAAGTAATATCTGTGGGATACCACTCCATGAACCAGGGCTCCCACCACTATGGAGAACAACTGAAACAAGGGAAAGGAGATATTTTCCTCACTGTAACTGTCCACATGTCCCTCCCCAGGTATGATGAAGAGCAGAAGAAGTGGGAAGGGGTGCTCCGGGAGATCCAGTACGCCTCCGGTGCCACATTCCTGCCTGTGCGCCTCAATGTTCTGCGCCTAACAAAGATGTAGCCAGGCATGACTTAGGTTCTGTTTCATGGAGGTCTGGGGCAAGGAGGGATGGGGGGAGGTGAGGCCATGCTTAGCAGAGCAGAGTTGTGGCATCTGGGTAGGACATTGAATCTATGATTGGTACCTTTTTCCTTAGTTAAATGGGAAAGGGGGAGGAATTATTTTGAAGTCCTATAAACTCAACTCATAAAGGTGTCATAAGAACTCATAAAGATGTCCACAAGGTAACTAGAGAGGGGATCTGGAGCCTGCAAGGAGCTGGAATACACTGAGCAATGCATTGTTCCAGTCTTAGCAGAGAGGATAAAAAGATCATACTCCACTTCTGCTTCTTTCTCCGTGTTTCTCTCCATCTTCTCAACCACTGTTGAGCCTCCCAAGTCAACAGTGGAGGCAGAAAGTTGGTCCCAAGGGACTAAACTGACATTCTGCAGGGAGGAGGGTTCAGAAAGCATTTTCTCACCTAAAGCACCTGTAAGCATGATTCTAGAGCCCACCTTGGAGAGGAAAAAGAAAGGTCTAAGTCAAGTGGTATAGGAGAGACCTGGGAGGACTTTGATAAGTTGCTGAATGACGAGGGTTGTTGGGATGAGACACTTATAACAACAGGTGAACATGGGCAGCAGAAAACACTTTGGAAGTTGCAATGGAGAGAAAACAGTCTTAGTTCTTTGCCTGCACCTTGACTCTAGGCTGAGGAGAGGCCAGGAGCTAAGGCCTGCAGAGAGAGTCATGTAAGTATTAGGGTACAAAAGGGGGGAGAGATGAGCACGGGAGGTCACGTGCACTCATCCCTAGCCTTCTGGGCTTCTCATCTTCAATCACAGATCACAATGTCCTCACTTGTGGTTGGCCAAGTACTGTTTTTCAGGGAAAGGTTTTATATTTATGCTGTTTCTCCTATTTTTAATGTTCTGATGTTGTTGGGTTTTTTTAAAGAGTCCACTAGTTTGCTAAGTACAGGGAGATCTCAGACGTGCTTGGCTCAAAGAGAGCTTCCTACTGAGGAAAAATGTGTACTTTTAAAAGTTATCCATAATGTTGTTTTGATAGAAACACAAATGTGCTGGCAGCAGGACAAAGATCTGCTAGAGCAACAATCTCCTGATGCCCACACCATCTGACCAGTGGTTTATTTAAAAATAAATTATTAGCCTATTTCAAATAAAATCCCCTGCCTCTGCATGTTAATAGAGCTGTAACCAAACAAGGACCAAACACAAGGATGAACAAAAGCTTCAATGAACACATGCAGCACATCAGCCCTATGGAGAGCCTCAGTGGAGCCCCAGCTTTTCACAGAATCATAGAATGGGTAGGGTAGGAAAAGACTTTAAAAGTCATCTAGTCCATGCCCACTGCAGTCAGCAGGGACATCTGCATCTACAGCAGGCTGCTGAGAGCCTCAACCTGACCTGGAATGTGTCCAGGGATGTGGCTTCTACCATCTCTCTGGGCAACCTGGGCCAGTGTTCCACCACCCTCAGCACAAAATTCTTCTTTCTGTCATCTAATCTCCCCCTTTTTGATTCAAACTCATTGCCCTTTGCCCTGTCGCAACAGACTCTGCCAAAAGGTCTACCCCCTTTAAGTGCTGCAAGGCCACAAGGTCTCCCTGGAGCTTTCTCTTCTCCAGGTTGAGCAGCTCCAACTCTCTCAGCCTGGCCTCACAGCAGAGGAGTTCCAATCCCTGCATCATTTTCGTGACCCTTTTATTCTTCTTACTTTCCCATATTTGGGAGCTGGAATTTTAGCATTCGTATCCTTCCAGCTCTTCTCCATACACAGGAGAACCAGAAGCTTACCTAGGACTACAAGGAAGTTGGAAGCCTACCTGATCTCATTTTACCATGACCAGAGGTGGTAATTAATAAAAAAAGAGAACAATTAATTATAAACATTGCAAAATACTATCCTCAAAGTGGCAGGAAAATTATGTTATCAAAACACCATGATCCGTCTGGTTCAAAATGCAGTCGTGAAGAAATTAAAACACATTTGGAGTGAAAGACAACTTGGCATGAGTAAAGGAACTGTAGTCTTGTCCTGGTTTCATTTTAAGGATTTTTAAAAGTTACAGGATAATTTCCTTAGAGGCCAATCACATCAGAGAAGTAATGAAATATTTTCACAAGAAAAATAAATCCAAGGTGACTGTCACAAAATAGCTTGAAAAAGGCAAGAAAAACCCTTTGAAACAATGAAATGTGTGCAAAAATGAACTGCAAAAAATAATCACCTTCTAGCCAGACCTGCAGAAATTCCTCTGGGTGATTTCCAAGCTGAATGATGATGAATCCACCAAATGCAGGAAAGCTTTTGCCAGAAAAGAAAAATGAAGGACAAAAGAGAATCCATGCATAGAGTAATCTGCCTAGGACTGGGCACCACCACCACCTTTGCTTCAACTTTTTTTGCTGGATGCAAAATGGAAAGAATGGGAAGTCCACTTGGTCCTAAGAGAAGCTTGATCCCCATGCACCTCCTTCCAGCTTGGTTTGGCTCTCCTGGGGAAATCTGAACCCTCTGAAGTCAATGGGGAATGTTGCTGAGCCTTAGTGAGCTGTTGTGGTTCCCTCAATAAGGGATTGAGCTGTGGTGATTAAAGCTGGTGCCCATTCGCAGTGGCAGACCACCCAACTGTATTGGGTGAATACACTTCACAGGTGCTTAGCAGTCCCCCTCATGATTCACATCCATCATAAAGCTGTAGATGCCACCACTGGCACTAGGCAAGAAACCATAAAGAAAAAAATAACTGTTGTATAAAATGACTCAGAAGAGTTTGCAATGTCCCACTGCTTGAGCCACAAGGGCCAAATCTCAAGGTGTGCAAGCCAGTGTTGGTTCAAGGAAGGCAACGAAGCTGCTCTTCACCCAACAAAAATCTGGCCCAGAGACACTCAGCATCAAGTCACCAGGAGGCTGTCACTCCAAAGGCTATCATAGATAAGAAATGCCAGCACAAATACTAAGAGAGGCACTGCTCCTGGCTGCCTGGGATATTTCCAGCTCACACACAAGTCTCACCTTGGACAACTTCTCCAGGCAACACCAGCAGCAATGGAGTAGGTACATCCCAAGGGTGGGGCATCTCTTCCATTAGCTTTCCAGTATCAGTGCTGATGATAGCTGATGAGGTTTCCACAGCTCCATTTTAAATCAATAAAGCCACGAGGGGCTTTTGGATGGGCTCCTTGGTTTCTCCACTGCCTCTAGAGGAGCTCAGAGAGCCTCAGCTCACAGCTCACACAAACCTTGTGTCAGTAGCACCCAGGAGCTCAGCCCTTGCCCTGCCCTAACACCGCCCCAGGGCTGTAAGAATTGAGTCTCTTCCTCTATCAACTCATGAACTCATCACCCTTCCTTGAAGAGCTATTCTTCTGTTGACCCCACAACAGTCTAGCTGTCTCACACACATATCCGCACCTCCCACCAAACCCAACGCAAAGATGTGAAGCAACAACAGCAGTCAATGTGCCATGGGAAGCCCATCCTGTTGGGAAATGACTCCTCAACCAATTGCTTCTAAAGGGTCTTTAACCAAACCAAACAAACAAAAAAAAATCAAACCACAAAAAAAACCAAAACCAAAACCAAACAAACAGAAAAAAACAAACAAAAAAACAACAGCAAAGAAATTCCAAAACAAAACCAACACAGCAAACTTTAGGTAACAAAGTAAGTGGTGGAGCTTTAGGTCTTTTACAAAAGACAAACCGTTTATTGATTCAGTCCTTCCACTTGCAACCTCTTTGGTAACAGTCTTAACACTTCCAGACTGGGAGAACGCAGTGGAAAGGTTCATTTCTGACCACTCACCACTTTCAGAGCTCAGCAACCCCTGACGTGCCTTGCTGAGCAGCTGAAAGCCGGCTTCAAAGCATTGCCAAGGGGCCTAGCCTCTAGGGACAACCTAAACCAGCCTACCATGTCTTGTCTTGCTTGTGGGTGGCCCAAAGAGCAGTTCCAACACCCCCAGGCAGAAGATAGCTTAGGATGAGGACACACATTGGGCTCTCGGTGCCCTGGAGCTGTGACCTATGCCCTGGAAGGCCACTTTGATGCACCTCATGGGACCTCCTGTGGCCATCAATCAAGCAAGACTTGCGTGTACCTGTGGTAGGCAAAGACTTGCCTGAGTCAGCCCCATGCTGATGGATTAACCCAACCATCTCAGCTTCCCCCTCATCACACCATCCCAAAGAGAGTAACTGCTGTACTTGGAGTTAAAGATAAACATATATTGATTACACATGGTCATAAAAAAAAAAGTAATAATAATACATTTCCTAGAACATTACTTGATGCTTCTGAAAAGCATCCAAGCTTCCCCTCCCCACCTTCCCTCAACTATACAGAATAAAGTGCTTCATTTAGTTTGTTCACACTTAGCAGAGCCACCGATACACTCTTCACTTGGCGTCTTGGGGTAACCGATACTCAACGCCGCAAAATAATACAGAGCCAAACACCAGGCATGAGAAACCAGTTTGGAGGCAAGTGCTTGGGGTCTCATCCGTTTCCTTCAAGTTCCATGCTACTGAGGTTGGTCTAATTCCTCTTTTTTTTTTTCTTTTTTCCCCCCCCTCTTTTTAAACTACTCTTTTCTTCTTTTGCAAGTTTGCCCCAACTTCGTCATGGTTCTGTGTCACCAGGCAGGGCTGCGCGTGGGGAAGCTCTCTCCGTCTGTGTGAACAAAGGGTGTCTGTCCATCTGTCCTTCCCTCGACTTTAGGCAAACCAAGAGTTCCATCAGTGGAGTTGTCTAGCAGCGGATGCTCATCTCTATTGCACTGTCACAGCCGTTCCCACCCACTGGCTGTCCATTCATCATCACCTTCCCACCATGCTGGGGTTATGGCTGTGGTCCGAAGGGCCAGCTGTGCCTCATGGACACGATGAGGCTTAACTGGTCTGTGCTACCAGGCTCCTGGGATAGAGAAACCAAAGAAATGACTCTCCCCATATGATTCCCTCCCTCCCTGGAGTTCAAATGATTAAGGGGGGAAAAAGTAAAACTGAAACCCGGACAGGTCTGGGGTTAGGTGCAGAGCTGTCAGCTGAACGTTGCATTGTGGCATGTTCACGAACTGGGTGATGGAAATCAAGGCCCTCTCCACCCTTACGGTCTGTCGAAGAAGGGATGTGAGAGATTAAGGTGCAAGAGTTAGAAAAAAAAAAGAAAACAACAAAACCCAAAACCATAAAAAGCTTAAAAACAACGGACTTGACTCCCTCACCTCCTGTCACATCTAACCCAACAAGTCCCAGCCAGGACAAATGGAGGACAAGACGCTGGACTTGTTTGAGCTCTTAGTACATTAATGAAAACTAGACATGAAGAGACACACTGGGGCCAATAAGGGTGTGGACAAAAGGGCTCAGAAGCCATGTAGGACTCCTAGGAACTGCCCAATGCCTTGGAGAGGAAAAGGAGCAGCAGGGATCTGGTTCTCCAAAGTGCTGTGTGCATGGTCACATTGCGACATCTCCAAGTGGCTCTATGAGCAGGCTCTCAAAGGGGATCAGACGTGGCTGGGATCAGTCACTGGGCTTTCTGCTCGGTTTCTAGCCTCAGCAAGGTCCTCTCATCTCACAGTGACACCCAAGTGGGACAGAGACAGGATGAACTGTGACAGGGACAGGACAAGTCACCTCCAGGTGAACAGTTTAAGGGAGCACATGGTGGGATGGGTGTTTACGTGAGGGGAAGAAGCCTACCAGCCAAGCAGGCTGATGGGCTTCATCACAGATGACCATACTGGCAAGGTGATCCCTCCTTGGCTGCAGTGGGATCCTTGGGTGCAGTGCTCTCATACCGTCTCAAGGCTGCATGAGGGGAAAGAAGCACAAGCGAGCCCAAGGGGGACTGCAATTGGGAGGCAGTGGAGGAGGCTACATGGACCACTCTGCTGAGGCCCTCCAACACCTCCAAGGGTGATGCTTCTATAAAACTTCTCTAAAGCAATCATCTTCTAGTCTGGGTCATGGTCCCTTCAGAAAGCCAATGGCAGTGAGCTCACTGGTCCTGATTGCAGTGCTGGGAGTCCAAAGGATCCCAGCCAGCATGGGGATGAAAAGCAGTTTGTTGTTCCAACACATTAATGAGAGTAGCATTCCGGAGATGTGAGGCACAGGGGGCCACTACTCAGCAGGTAGGGCCACCAGACACCTAATTCATCACCTCAAAGAGTGTTCAGGAAAAGAGCAGATGGTCCCCTTCCTGTTTCTGTTAGGCCAATGTTCCTGAACATCCCTGGTTAGTAAAGTTCCTGAGCATGTGGCTGACTCTTCCTGTCTCTACAAGGACAACCTCAACACTGCCCAAGTGCTTTGATGATTCTGTCCAGGAGACAAAGTATCAAGACTTCTTGCTGAGCCAGGTGTGGCTCACTGTCCCCAGGACCCTGCTATTCACCCAGAGCAAGGTGCAAATGAGAAATGGCTCATGAAGTCCATTCACTTTCCTCTCTTCCTTCTTGTCTATCAACAGTCCTGCTCACCATGACCATGACCTGACCCATGTCTGCACACATGCACAGCAACCTGGGGAGTAAGGCATCAGCTGCATCACACCCCACCTCCTGGTCGGCACATCTCTACCCATGCTGCAACACTCCCTGATACCAAAGGGGACACTTCTTCAGGCAGGGAGACCACACAGTTGTGGTCAGGACAATGCATGGTGCTCCAGGGCTGAGCACAGGAGAAAGAAGCCCAGCTTGGACCTCAGCATCTAACGAACAGGTAAAACCAAAGCCTTCCTCTTCTACACCAGCATGAAGCCAGTCTGAGTGATACAGACCAGGTCTTCAACAAACACACTGAGGCCACAGAAGCACCAACCAACACCACAGGGCATCTCCAAAGCAACCACAGCCTTAACTGGTCCTCTATGGTCCCCCCAAGTCAGGGCAGGGCAACAGCTGCCAACCCCATGGGGAGAGGGGTAAAGCTTGGGAGAGCAATGTGGAGAGCAAGTTGGGAGGATGGGACATTGTCATTATGCTGAATGTGGTCTTGCTTTAGGTGTGAACCTTGCAGTGAGACCCAAGTGAGAGGTCACCCACCAGCCAGGGGTTGGTTTGATTGTTAAGGCACTATTCTGGGCTGAATCTGCCGAGAAACAGCTGCATTCTGCACCTCTGTCCCAAGTCACCCTCCCACCAGTCCTGAGGCCATCTGAACTCTCCCAGGGACACCTCAGCAACTCCAGAACATCCCCAGGAGCCCAGCTCCTGCTGGGATTAGCAGAAAGGGCACAACAGAGCCCAACTCCCCTATGGTACCCCAAAAATGAACCAGCAGCAAGCTGCTGATGCCCCGAGATGGAATATTGGTGTTTGTGCTTTCACCTATCAAGGAGGAAAACCTCTTGCGGGGAAGGAAGGCGCAGCGAGGGCTGCTAATGAGAGCAGGCTGACAGTTTTCCAACAGGGACATCTGCTTGCTTGTCATGGGGCCACCAGGGCCAGCAAGGTGGTGCCCACCTCTCAACCTCTTGGGGAAAGAGGTTGAATTGAAAGACCAGCTTTACAGTACAGGGATTCAAGCACCACGAGCTCGGTTTCGGCTTAGCAGAAGTATCAAAGCACCGGCGGGCACATGACGTGGGCCAGCTCCACCACGGATGGTGTGGCATCCTGCTCCTCCAAGCCTCACCACCAACCCAGCATGAAGATGAAGCCAATGCATGGGAAGATGAAACGGAGAGCAACGCCTTTTACCTACACCCTTACAGATGGACGGTGGTTCCCCTCCACAACACCCACGTTTCTCACAGCAGGGGCTTCCTCCTGCTACCCCTCTCTCCGTGGAGAATGATGGGTGAGAAAAAGGGAAAAAACAAACCCAAAACAACCCCAAAATGAGGAGGAAGTGGGGTAAAGAGCAAGCGAAGCCTTGGCTCCCTGTGGGGAAAGCAGTCCGTGCGGGCGTGTGGCTGGGGCGGGGGATACTTAGTTGTTGTTTGAATTTATCCTCCCCGCCGGGAACAGGGGAGGGGGTGGTGGTAGGTGAGGAGGAGGAGGGAGGGTCTGTGGAAGGGGATGAAGCAGCGGCAGGGGCAGCGGGGAGACACCAGGCCCAGGGGGCAGCGGGGCCGGGCTGGCAGCGGGTTGGGAGGTGGCCGTGTCCAAAGCCAAGGGGTTGCTGACGCGGAAACACTTCTCCTTGTGGGCCTTGAGCATGTTGGAGAAGCGGAAGCGCTGGCCGCAGACGTCGCAGGGGTAGGGCTTCTCCCCGGTGTGGGTCCGGCGGTGCCGCTTCATGTTGGGGCGGCTGGTGAAGCTCTTCCCGCAGATCTCGCAGATGTAGGGCTTCTCTCCTGAGGACCACACACGCACAGAATGCACCAGGTCATCCGAGCAAATCTTGTCCAACTCCCCCTCCAATCAGCAGGGACATCTACAACTAGATCAGGTTGCTCACAGCCCTCTCAAGTTTGACCCTAAATGTCTTCAAGGATGGGGCCTCCACCACCTCTCTGGGCAACCTGTCCCAGTGTTTCACCAGCCTCACAGTAAATATCTTTATCCTAATGTCTAACCTAAGCCTACCTTGTTCCAGTTTCAAACCACTGTCCCTTGTCCTCTAACTACAAGCCCTTCTAAACAGCTCCTCCACAGCCTTTCTGTAGGTCCCTTTCAGATACTGAAATCATATTACATGGGTTCCCCAGACACTTCTGCTCTCCAGGCTGAACAACTCACTCAGGAAAGGTGCTTCAGCTCTGAGCATTTTCATGGCTCTCCTCTGGATCCACTCTAGTATGTCCATGTCCTTTTTGCATCGAGGACACTCCAGGTGAGGTTTCACCAGAGCAGAGTGGCACAACCACCTCTTTCCATCTGCTGGTCAAGCTTCCTTTGATGCAGCCCAGGATGCAACTGCCCTTCTGGGCTGCAAGTGCCTATTGCTGACTAATGTTCAGCTTCTCATCTACCAGTACCCCCAAGTCCTTTTCTGCAGGGTTGCTCAAAATCTCATCACCCTCCAGCCTGTACTGATAATGGGGATTGTCCAGACCCAGGTGCAGGACCTTGTACTTTGCCTTATTGTACCTCATGAGGTTCACTCAAGTCCACTTCTCCAGTTTGTTTAGGTCCCATGGTATCCCATCCATCTGGATGGGGGAAGATGTATGAGAAGCTCTTGACTGGACTGTCCCCCCACAAAATCCCATCCTGCCATCCACCAAAAGACATCATCTCTATGTCACTGCTCTTTTCCCAGGGCTCCTTGCCTGCAAGGGCTGGGAGATCTCACCTGTGTGTGTCTTCATGTGCTCATCAAAGTACTGTTTCATGTTGAAGTCCTTGCCACACCACTGGCACATGAACTGCTTGTGGCCGATGTGAATGCTCATGTGGGAGCGCAGCTGGTACTTGTACTGGAAGCGCTCATTGCAGTTCTGAGGGGGTAAGAGGGGCACAGGGTGTTGAGGAGCACCAAAAACACCTCCCACATTCCCACAAGAGCACCAGCATACTGGGGCAGTGCAGAAATCACATTTTTCCCCAGAAAAATAACCTAAATAAATGGCGTTTTGGGATATACCCAGGCAGTTTCACAGGCAGGTTGGGCTTGGGGTGGGATGCAAAGTCCAGGAACTGGAGGGATGGATCCTGGCAAGGGACATGTTTTACCATAAAGTCAGTGGGACCTTCAAACCAGGGGGAGATGCAAAGCATGGAAGAGCATGGGTGTATCCCTGCTGGTGCACTGACACAAAGTGTGGGGGAAGCCCCAAGAAGTGGAAGATGTTTCCTCCAATCAGTGTCATTGTCCTCATTTGAGAGGATGTGAGGTGGGAGGACCTTACCTCGCATTTAAAAGGCTTTTCCCCAGAGTGCTGGAGGGAATGGACCTTGAGGGACATGCTGCGTTTGAAGGACTTCCCACAGGTCTCGCAGGTGAACGGCATGTCCTTGGTGTGAGCTGCAACGGAGAGAGGCAGGGTCACACCTCCGGGGACAGACAGACAGACTCTCCCCAGGTCCCATCTGCTGCTCCAGCAAACCCAGCACCATCTCAGGAAGAGGTACAGCAGCAATGCTTCAGGTGCTGGCAAAACCCCTCTGGTTTTGGATCACTTTGGTGCCTTCAAGCCCCAGGGACCCGGCTGCTGTTGACATGTGCAATTTACTCTTGAAAGCCCAGCACTGGTGTGGTCTGGTCCTCTTTTACAAGGGAAGGGATGGTTACACTTCAAACTCTCATTTGATCATTTCTGAGGTCACTTTTTGCTGGTTAAACAAAACACATGAGATACAGCAGCACCACATCTGGTTGCTCCACAGTCAGCACCAAGTAGACACACATGTAGCATTAAATACCAAGCCAGATTTCAAGGCCACAGGGAAACCTTACCTATGAGAAAGCCCAGCCCTAAAATCCCAACAGGACAGCGACAAAAAGACACCCTTCATTGCTAAAACAATGGATGAACACCTCTAAAGGGATCTCTCCGCAGCACTGGTGCCTCCCACACTCACCAACCATGTGTTTGCGCACATGGGCCATGGTGTAGAACTTCTTCTCGCAGATCTCACAGGAGAACTTCTTCTCAGCATAGCCATGGACGATCTTGTTGTGTTCATGGAGGGACCAGAGCTTCTTGAACCCCTTCCCACATGTCACGCACTGCAAGGAGAGAGAGGGTGGGTAGGGAAGCAGAGGAACCTCCGCAGGTGCCACCAGCATTTTAGTTTTACCACGCTATTAGCTGGAATGTCACTATGAATCCTACAGCTAAGCAAAAATCATAACCACCAAGTCTGCTACAGGCCTTGTCACTCCAAAACCTCCAGAACTCCATCTTCTACCCACTGGATGAGGAAGAGCCAATGCTTTTGCAAGGAAGGACATGGCATCCTCATCAAGAGATGTATTAAGACTTGCATGAAGAGTAACTCATGCACCAAGGCCCTTTTCCCAGCTGGGTATTTTACTCTTGTAAACCATGAAATCATAACATAAAAAAAAACAAACCCAAAAAAACCCACACCAAAAAACCAAAAACAAAACCAACCAACCAAACAAACAAAAAACAAAAAAAGAAAACAAAAGAAAACAAAAAAATCAAGGCTCTGTCCATTAGAAGGCTGAGAATAGAGGAACAAGGAGAAGCCCAAACCAAGAGAAAACAACTTCAATCATCAGCAGGTTATCATGGATACTTTACCATGAAATGAGTTTCCCAAACATGTCCAAACAGACCAAACCGGCCCCAAATCCCAGTCCATAAGCACAAACAGAACATGGTGTACAAAGTCCTCTCCAAGACATTATGGTAGAAATTTGCTTCAGCTCCAACAAGTTCAATGTTCCTCTGAAAATTCCCAGGAAAACTCCAACTTTGCCATGAGTTCAGCACCAGAGATGAGTGTGGTGCTTGAGGAAACACAGGACAGCAAGGTTCACTGTTGGGGCATAGGGATAGTGGGCAACGCTTGGGCAAGGACTCTGCCAGGAGACAACAGCCCTTCTTTCTTCTGAGGGTCAATTCTTTCCCCTTCATCTCTCCATGACTCATCTTCCTCTTGGACAGCAGGGACAAAACCACCCCTTCTCCTCACAGATGTGCTGAGAAAATAATTCATGCCTTGGAGACATCTCACAACAGCACAGCTGAGCAGTACCAAGCAAGCCCAGGGAGGGATTCGTCCAGTTTCTCCTCCTACCCAGAAGAACAGATGCCTGTTGATGGGATTCAACCAGACTCTGCACCAAATAAGGCAGTGGTACCATGAAAATGCACCATTAGGCCACATGGTCACAGTATCTCTCCATAGATTTAGGTGCCTGAGAGTAAAAAATAGGGTCACAGAGGCACTCCCAACACTCATCTTTCTCATCTTGCCATTCTTGAACACCACCATGAGTGGACTTCTGCATTGTACTGTTCCCAAGCATAGATTTCTACAAATCACAACATTTTTTTCTCTGCTCTAAGGAACATTTCAGGACAAATTCAGGACCAGAGCCTGATATCAAAGACATCAATGCCCATTTTCTCCACTTGAAAAAGACTGCAAAGGAATCTTAAAGGTACAGTGAAAGCAGCAGGTGTAGGAAAGCCCCTGGGCTGGAACCAAGCACTCTTGAGGGTTGAGCTTGTGCCCTTGGTTTCTACAAAATGACATCACTTTGCAAATGTGTAACATCCAAATGAAGGGTAAAAAAATAAGATAAATTCCTGCAGGATAAGATTAAAAGGATGCAGAAGCTGGCCAGAAAAGAGTTTGGGAAACAACCTGACAAAGCAAAGGATGAGTCATTTTTCAGATGTAGGAGGCAAGACGTCCATTATGGTGCCCACGGGGATGGGAAACAATCACAGGAGTGAGATGAAGTCCAACATCTACAGCATTATGGATGAAATTTAGGGACAAAACAGGTATTGAAAGCAGCAGACCTGAATGCAAGGAGGGATGGTCCCTCCAAGGATCTGGTTAAACAAAATGAAATAAAGACTGTCCATTATAGGCACAGAGTCAATGAAGTCCCTTTTAAATCCAGCTTATATAAGCCCATGGTGTATTGATAGAGTTTTTCAATGTTATGGGAGCAAGCTGAGTGAATCTGGCTACTTGTAAAAATCAAAAAACTCAAGTGAGAGGTAATGATCCATGTTTTCAGCAGAGGGAGGTCACCACATGGGCAGATGTGCTTAATTCTATTCAGAAATAACCCAGAAAAGAGATAAAAAGGGGGCGAAATACAAGCAGTGAAGTGACAGTCCCATGTTGTCCATCACAAAGCAGATGAGGCTGATGAGACATTCTGGGAAAACCCAATTTTATTTGTGCAGGCTCTGTGATAGGCTCCAAAAGAGCCACCACCAAGCAGGTATTTGAGTTGCACTCATCCGCTCCGGGAAAAAGTATCCACAAAAAAGTAACATTGAGAGTTGTGAATTTGTCAGGAAGCTGCACCACAGGGTCAGCACAGGCAGCGACTCCTTCACTCGCTGGAGGTGAGACTGCTCTTGCCTCCATATTCCCTATACTTCCTAATGCTAAGGTCTGCTTCATTCCCCATTTTATTTGGGGTGCCATGGGTGAAGGACTCCAGTTGCACCTGAGTTGTGTTACCTTCATCTAGGAGAGTTGCAAGATCATTTAGACTTGTTTGCTGGTGGGAAGGAAGATGGGTGAAGCTCCCCAGAAGTTGGTATTTAATTAGCAGTATCAGCATTCTGCAAATAGCTCACTGGAGATTAGGAGATGGGTTGGAAGTATCTGCAGGAACACACATGTGCTGCTCTGATGGGCTGCACCCTGGGCCAATCCCCAGCAGTGCGAGCAGTAGGTGGAGGGAGGGCATTTTGCCCCTCTTCTCTGCTCTGCTGAGACCCCACCTGCAGTGTCAAGCCCAGTTCTGGAGCACTCAGGACAAGGACCTGTTGGTTGAGGGCCAGAAGGCTGCAAAACTGCTGCTATGAGGGCAGGTTGAGAGAGTTGGGGTTGTTCAGCCCCAGAAGTTCAGTCCCTTCTTGTTCAGAAGAGAAAACTCTTTTGGCTTTTGAGTACTTAAAGGGGCTGACAGTAAGGATGAGGACAGACGTTTCAGCAGGGCCTGTTGTGACAGGACAAGGGATGATGGTTTGAACTGAAAGAGGGAGATTTAGACCAGAGAATAGGAAAAGATTGGTTTTTTGACGATGATGAACCACTGGCCTAGGCTGCCCAGAGAGGTGGTTAGATGCCCCATTCCCTGGAACCATTCCAGATCAGGTTGGGATGAGGCTCTGAGCAATCTGCTCCAGTTGAAGATGTCCCTGCTGAATGTAGAGGAGGGGTCGTTCTAGATGACCTTTAAAGGTCCCTTCCAACCCAAATCTCTCTTTGATTCTATCCCCCTAGACTGCACTGATTTAATGGACTCAGTCTGCAAACACTGGATCTCATCAGCATTAGGTGAAGGACACACCAAGCCTGAACCACACATAGATGTCAATGGCTTTCAGAAATATGCTCATCCAGCAGCTGAGGAGCACAAAGGGCAGATTAAAACCATTTTAACTGGTGTCAGCAAATCTCTGAATTAAGCTAAATTGGTTTCAGCCTGGGTGGGAATGGCTGGAGTGTGCGTCCATCAGGGGCTCACAATGTTTTACCCAGATTAACTGAATAAACTCAAACAATAATTACCCCTCACAATTACCCCTCACAAATTACTCCATGTTTCCACCCAGCCAGCTAAGAGGAAGCCACAGGCCCTTGGCACAAAACCTGCATTCCCATGTCACCATGGGACCCTCCTGACCCACACACAAGTGAAGTAAGGCTCTCTCCCATCTGCCACATGCCAATCACAACATCAAATACATTAACTGAGCATGAACACATCTCACGGTGTAGCTAAGTGGGATTTCCTCTATGGTGAGTGGGAAGTCCCTCCCCCATTGGGATGCCCCATCAAGGTGGGATCCTCCTTTGATGGGATGACCCCATCTCTGTGGGAGCGCTATCCCCAGCGGGATGCTCCACCGCTCGCTGGGATGCTGCCCTCTCGGTGGGCTGTCCGTTCCCAGGGGGCTGTCCCCAGGGTGGCTCACCTGGATGTTCTTCTCGCAGTCGGTCTGGTGGTGCAGCAGCAGCTCGCTCTCCAGCAGGAAGCGCTTGCCGCACTTGTCGCAGATCTGCATGCGGCTGTGCGTCACGTTCATGTGCTTCTCCAGGTACCAGCGGTTGTTGAAGACCCGTGGGCACTTCTTGCACGGGTAGTGCTGCTTCTCCTCCAGCTTCACCTTCTGGCCCAAACCATCCTGTTCTTTTTTCCTCTTCCTCCCTCGCTGGCCTTCCTCTTCCTCTTCCTCCTCCTCTTCTACCTTGGCTAGCTCCTGGGACCTGGTTGCCATGGTAGGTTTGGCAGCTTTGGATGCCCGAGTGCCTCTGCGAGGTTGTCCACTCTTTTCCCTTTTCACTTCTGACATGTCTTCATCGTCGTCATCATCATCCTCCTCTTCTGTCGTCTCCTCCAGGTCTTCTTCCTCGCTGTGCTCCTCCTCTTCCTCTTCACCCACCTCTGCATCCTCCTCCTCTTCCTCGTCCTCCTCTCCTTCCTCATTCTCCTCTTCCCCATCCTCCTCTGTGTCACGCCCATCACCATCAGGCCTTCCCATCACAGCCGCCTCACTGGCTGCTGCCTTCCCTTCCATGCCCTTGGAGACATTGAGGGTCTGGTTGTTGAGGTTCACCTCCACGATGATCTGCTCCCGGTTGTATGAGCCTTGGCTGTCCAGGTCCTCCTCAGACTCTTCGCCTTCTATCTTACAGACAGCACCTGGACCACCATCTTTCTCCTCCTTGTAGTACTGCTTGGTTGGACCAGGGGGGAGCGTCCCACCACCTGCTCCATCCTCCACCCGCACCGAGTAGGGGTCATTGCCTTCCCGAGCATAGATCTTGGGATGAGGGGCATCTACCTCCTGCTTGATCTCACAGTAGTAGGGTGGGGGCCCAGCACAGCTCTCAGCGGGCAGGGCCATCTCGGTGGCCAGGCTGAGCGAGCGGGTGTCGAGCAGGTCCTGGCAGGAGGAGGCAATGTTGTTCATCTGCAGCACTGCGGCCGCGTTCAGGACGTCCTGCACATTGCAGGAATTGACGAGGAGCTTGGAGGTGTAGATGAAGTTGAGGATCTGCTGGAGGCCCTGCGAGGTGAGGGCCTCCAGAGAGAGCTCCACACGCTGCAGCTGCTTGTTTTGGGTGAAGAGAGAGTGGAAGAACTGGCTGTAGGCTGCCAGAACCCCTTTGTGCGCTGGGAAGATGCTCTTGTGTTGCACCAGCACGATGTCCACGTCGCACAGGTCCGGCTGAAAGAGGCGCTGCTCGTTCAGTCTGTCCATCAAACACGTGAAGTGGAGGGCTACATCCTCCACCAGGGAGTACTCAGCCGAAGGGTAGTCAGTCGTCTTTTCGACTATCAGCTGGGCAGGGGGGGAAGGAAAGAAAATCATTCAGAAGGGCGCTTTTCCCAGGAAAATACCCACCCAGGCAGGCCACCCACCCCCGTCCATGCATCCCAAGTCAAACATGCCAGCTGAGAAGTTCCACTGTCAGTCTCAGTTTGGAGATGCCAGGCAAAAAGTTCAACCTCCAGACTTTGCTTCGAAACACCAAGACGCTCTACCACTAGGCCTAGTTTGGAGATGCCAGCCAAAATGCTCAAGCACTAGGCTGAGCTTGGAGACACCAGCCAAGAAGCTTCACCACCAACTTGAGTCTGGGAGACTCAATACAGAAAGAGAAAGGTCAGGCCAGGGCTGTATAAGGATCCACGGATACCTCTTCAGCCTGGGTAGGAGGCCCGATGGCCACCTTACCACCAAGGAAGTGCAAAGCCTGACTCAGCTGTCCAAGCTTACATGGAGAGGGGATACTTTGACTTCCTGAAACAGATGGAGACTCTGGGGGATATTTGCTCCAAGCAGGAAGCTGATTTTAGGCATCAGTTGAGATTTAACCCCTTAAGTAGAAGAAGATGAGGATTTTAAAACTCCAGACTTCTACAAGACAGTTACAAAACCCCCAAGATTCTTTGTTAAGTTACACCACAGGCTCCACTCACATTCACAGCTAAGTCACTAGTTGGAGGCACCAGGGTGGTATTAGGAACAGTTTCTTTACTGAAAGCATGGTCAGGCATTGGAGCAGGCTGGTCAGGGCGGTGGTGGAGTCACCATCCCTGGAGGGGTTCAAAAAAACAGGCCATGCTTTAATGGACATGGTGGTGCTGGGTTGACAGTTGGACTTGATGATCTTAGACATCTTTTCCAACCTTAATGATTTTATCATTTGCATGGGTTTCTTTTGGTTGTTGTTTTTTTTTTTTTCCATGCCCATTTTAAATCACTTGGGAAAGATTCTACCTGGAAAAATCCAAATCAGGGGGTAGGATTCCCAGTCTGGGAAATGCTGCAGCTGTCAACACCCCCAGGCTGTGTTAGCTGCAGATTTCACATGGTGCAGACCACACCTGAATGTTCATCACCTCTCCTGGAAATACCTAAACTTCAGAAAGGCTTTGCCAGCTGCATCCCAAATGCAAGGGACATCCCATGCCCTAAGTTCCACATCCTCTACTGAAAGGAATATTCCTTTGCCTTCTGCTTCCCTTTGGTTTTCTGTGCCTTCATGAATGGAGATGGATCAAACCACACTGACATTCCCTTTCCCCACTACTGTGGGCTGTGACCAAGGATGTGGTGCAGAACAGTGATACAGATGGAGGGTTCACAGAATCACAGAATTAATCAGGTTGGAAAAGACCTTTGAGATCATCAAGTTCAACCTTCTGGGTTTATCCTGCATCCTCCTGCTCTAAAAAAAGTTACTCAGCTCCCACATTTTCTGGGACAAACAGTAGCTCATTCAACACACAAATTCCAGCATGGCACATTTTGTTTGGTTTGTTTGTTTTTTTTTTTTCTGTGAGCCAAAGGCAAAAGCACACACAGACAAAAATGTTTAAATAATAAAAAAGGGTGTTTGCTTCTCTGTTTCCTCAAAAAGCAAAAAAACCAACCACCCAAACCCACAAAATCCCCCAAATCCTTCCCCCTACGTGCCAAAATGTTTCATTTGCACTGAATTTCTGTTCCTCAATGGATGAGGTTGTTGGTTCACTGTGGTCCCAGTGGCCCTGAGGAGCCCCAGCAAAACTGGCACCCATGGAAAACTCTAGGCTCTACCACCTGGAGTGGGGCAAAGAGGAAATAAAAGAGGGGTTTATATATGTCTAAATACCTGAGGGGTGAGTGTCAAGTGAAGAGGGACAATCTCTTTTCAGTGATGCACAGCAATAAGACAAGGAATCATAGAATCAACCAAGTTGGAAAAGACCTCCAAGATCAGCCAGCCCAACCTATCACCCAGCCCTATCCATCAACTAGACCATGGTACTAAGTGCCTCATCTGGTCTTTCTTTGAACACCTCCAGGGACAGTGACACAATAGATACAAACTTGAACACAGAAGGTTTCACCTCAATGTGAGGAGAAGCTTCTTTACAGTGAGGGTGATGGAGTCCTGGAACAGGAGTATTGTGAAGTCTCCTTCTCTGGAGACTTTCAAAACCTGCCTGCATGCATTCCCGTGTGGACTCCTGCCCTGGTAGGGGGATTAGACATGATGGAAGTCCCTTCCAACCTCAAACATTCTGTGATTCTGTGATATAATTACCTAATTTTAAAGACATATTTGTGTATATGGTTGAGTCAGCATCCCCAGATGTCCTCACAGGCCATCTAGATGTGGTGCTTGGGGATATGGTTTAGAGGTGAGCTTTGTAGAGTAGGGTCAATTGGTTGGACTTGATGATCCCAGTGGTCTTTTCCAACATGAATGATACTATGATTCTGCTCCCTCCCTGGATGTGTTCAAGGCCAGATTGGATGAGGCCTTGAGTGAGCTGTACTAGTGGGAGGTGTCCCTGCCTATGGCAGGGGGTTGGAACTAGATGATCCTTGAGGTCCCTTCCAACCTTACCATTCTATGATTCTATGATAAATATATTAAAAATTACATCATTTACATTGGAAAAGAACTTTAAGATCATCAAGTCCAATTGTCAACCCAGCACTCGTAGGTCACCACTAAACCATGTCCCTCAGCACACCTACATAGCATTTAAATCTCTCCAGGGACAGGGACTTCACCACTGCCCTGGGCAGCCTGTTCCAGACCTTGACAACCTTTTAGGGGAAGGAACTGCTCTTCATGTCCAACCTAAACCTCCCCTGGTTCAACTTGAGGTTGTTTCCTCTTGTCCTTATCGCTCGTTACCCATGAGAAGAGACCAACCCCCACCTGGGTCCAGCCTCCTTTCAGGGAGATGTAGAGAGTGAGAAGGCCTCTCTTGAGCCTTCTTTTCTCCAGGAGGAACCACCCCAGTTGCATGCATGAAGAATTTAAATTTCTAAATAAATGAATATCTAAAAATGAATACACATAATGTAAGAGATCACATAAGAGGATTCACATACAACATGGGATTGTATGTATCTCATATATAGCATATATAATCCAGTAACAGAAAAAATAAATACATAAACATATGAACATTCTTTTCATAGATATATGCCACAAAATGCTGCAGCCCAACTGGAACATCCATCCACCCCTTCCCATTTTCTAAGCTTGTCTCTGCCAAGGACATTTCTTCAGGATGAGTTTGGATGGCTCAGCCCCCCTCCGAGCACAGAGAAAATAAAAAATGATACAACAAATATCGAACGCTGAAGAGACAGCTCTCAGCACAGCTGTCTGCTGTGTGCCAGGGCCTCTCCAGCCTTGTTTTTGCTATGAAAAAAACACCTGAATTTAGTTGTTTGGTTTTTTTATTTCTGGAATCCACCTCACCTCACTCCCCATATAGGATGCCCCAAGCTTGGCATGGCCACAGCCACGGAGAGCAACAAAGCTGGTGAAGGGTCTGGAGAACAGAGCTGGTGAACAGCAGCTGAGGGACCTGGGGTTGTTTAGTCTGGAGAAGAAGAAGCTGAAGGGAGACCTCATTGCCTGAAAGGAGGTTGGAGTGAGGTGGGGGTTGGTCTCTCCTCCCCAGCATCAGGGGATAGAACGAGAGGAAACAACCCAGAATTGTGCCAGAGGAGATTCAGTTTGGGTATTAAGAAAAATTTCTTTCCTACAGGAAAGTGGTCAGGCACTGGAACAGGCTGTCCAGTGAGGTGGTGGAGTCACCATTCCTAGAGGTGTTCAAGCAATATGAAGATGTGGCACTTTGGGCCACGATTTAATGCCCATGGTGGTGTTAGGTCAATGGTTGGACTCAATAGTCTTAGACAGCTTTTCCAACCAGAACATTCTACGATTCTGTGGAGAAACTGATGTAGATGGGGGGGAACTGGGGCTGCTGAGTAGCATCACTTCTGGAAAACAAAAGCTGGGTGTTTTGGTTATTTTTTTTTTGCTCCAGATCGAGGTTTTTTTGGCAAAAGGGGTTGACCCCTCACCCAGCACTGGGCTTGCCAGGCGACTCTAATCAGTCCCAGCAGCGGCGAGGACAATGCGTGTCTTGGCTGCGTCCCGTCGGTGACTTCAGCCCGGGCTTGTCAGCAGGAGGTTTCTGCTCTTTATTGCTATCAGATGCTTTTTGTGAGCCTGCCCAGAGCTGGGGCTCCAGCCAGGATGAGAGGCGCCCGTCGGGGTGAGATCCCAAGAAAGACTCCAACTTGCCCCAAAAATACCCCTCTGGCAGATCTCATCCCTGCAGCTCCACCAGACAGGAGAAACTGGATTAATGGGGATTAATGGAAAGGTTGAACCCATTACCCTTCCCTAGGGAAAACACAAATATTGTCCAAAAATATGTATTTTAAAAAAAAATAAAATTCAAAAAGCATGCTTTTAGAATATTTTATCAACAGTTTACTTAAGTAGTATTTTACTTAGCTAATATTTTACTTAATAATTCACTTAATATTTCACTTAAATAGTATTTTACTTAGATAATATTTTATTTAGATAGTATTTTACTTAATACCTATTTTTAAAATAAAAATCACAGTTTTGCTCTTTTCCACCATCACCCCCTTGGCCCTCTAAGTCAGTTTAGTCCCAAAATCAGCCCAATGTAGAATCACAGAACGATAAGGTTGGAAGGGACCTCAAGGATCATCTAGTTCCAACCCCCTGCCATAGGCAGGGACACCTCCCACTAGTACAGCTCACTCAAGGCCTCCTTCAACCTGGCCTTGAACACCTCCAGGGAGGGAGCAGCGACAACCTCCCTTGGCAACCCGTTCCAGTGCCTCAGTAGCACCACAGGAGCAGGTCACTCATGCCATCTCCATCCTATGTCTGGACAACTTGGGATAATCATTGGATGACTCCAACTTGAGCAAACCCTAAAACTACCCTCTGGGTGCTCTGGCACTGTTGGTACCAAACCCAACCCCAATAAAAATGAGCAGTGGAAATAATAAAACTTATTCGAAAGCAGCATGGCCACAAAGTCCCCACCCCGAGGGGATGGCAGTGCCTCCAGACAGCCCTCCCCACCCTAATACTGCCCTTTGGTTCTATTTTAAGAGCTTTTTCAAGTGCCAATGCTAAAGCCTCATCCCAAAAACACCAACAAGAGGATGGGGAAGATTTTTGAGGTGAGGGGGAACAAAGGGATGCAGGTTGGCTCTGAGATACAAGTGATACGGGAATGGCGGCCAAAGGAGATGCTGCTGCTCCCTGAAGCAGGGTAGCCTCTCTCCAGCACACCCACCAAAATTCCAGCTGTAGGAGATGGATTCAGAGTGCAGCCCCAATCCATTTCCACCCAGCAGATGCCTCAGTTTCCCCAAGCAGCCACACCAACCCCTGATCAGCTGCCTTGCAAGGAGGTTGCTGCTGAATTTAAGTCACTGTGAGAAGTGAAGCTGCTGTTTATCCTAGCAGGTATTAAAAGTCAGATCTCTAAATGCTGCTGCAGCTCTAAAACCCCCATGAGGGACCAGGTCACCCTAGATATATTTAAATATTCCAAATTGCAGCCCCTCAGAAGACCATCTCTGCCATTCACCAGCCTCTCTATTTATTTTTAGTCATTCCTATAGCTCTCATTGCCAGACATCAAGGACCACAAGTACCTCTCTCCTGTCCTAGTACAAGGACAGGGGGTTTGGGGCATAAGAAGCCCAATTCGGGTGGCCACAAACCCTGACATCACACCGGGCAGAGCGGTCAGACCAGCTGCATGCAAACCACTTCCACTCAACACAAAATTTGGGGATTTCCTTCCAATTTTCAACCCCCAAACTCTCATGAAAAATCAGCAATCTGCTTCTCTGTATCATTTCCAACCACCAAAACATTTAGTGCTGACCTTCAGGATTAGATTGCACTAATGAAAAGCGCTTTAATAAGTTGCTGAGTATGATGTTAGCGCTTGCTTCACAAAAAAAAACACAAACCCAAAACCCCAAACAACCCAGCCACCCCATGTCCTATTCACAATGTGAATTGAGACTTTGCATTTCAGGGCAAGAGAGCCTTGCTGGAACTATTTAATGACAATATTTGATCTTTGCTAGAGGAAGAAATCATGCTAAACCATTGTTTTTACAGATTTTTTTTTTTGTGAGGATACAAAGGCATGTTGTGAGATGTTGAGACATCTCAAAGACACCAGTGATTTTGGTTTCAATCCTTAGGCCCTACAATTTGACCTCTTACTTTCAAGACCTTTAGATGAAACCTGCAGCCTTTTCTCCAAAGTTTTGAGGCCACATAGGGTTGGTATTTCTAATGATGATCTTCCCATGAGCCCCAAATCTAGGATGTGCCAGGATCATGGAATCATTTAGGTTGGAAAAGACTTTCAAGATCAAGTCCAACCATAAATGAATGGATGAAGCTCAGAACCAGCAACATTTTCTAGACTGCACACACTCCACACATCACCAAAACCACCCAGCTTTGGACCATGGTCATGCATTGAAACCTGGCAGAGGGCTAAACCACATCCCCACCAGACCCTTCTTTCACCTACCGCCTACCATCGCTGCTCTGTTCGCTTGTCACCTCCCTCCCTGGGGACACCCTCCTGCAGCACAGCACCATGTTGTGTTGGGGGTGTTGTTCTCTTCTCTGACGGGTGTTTTTATTTAATTAGAGAAGGGTTGTCCGGAAAAACAAGCAGGAAGGGAAAACAATAGCTCGGCCAGGGCCCCGCCTGGCGAGGCGCCGGCCAACACCGCCCTGAGCGCCCACTGCCGCATCCTGCCCACTGGGATGCTGCCAGGCCTGGACCATCACCGTGGATAGCCCCATCTCAGCCCTGGAGCCTGGGGACAGCCACATCCTTCAGGATGGTGTTGTCACTGTCCAAAATGGTAATTTTTGCCCACTACGTGCTCTCTAAAAGGCTTGAGGCTGCCCAAAACAGAGTCATATGTAGGTTTCAGGGGGGGCTCAGTGCCCAGAACCTGTTGGGCACCCCAAAAAACATCTCCCAGCCTCTGCATGACTGAAAAAGAGCATTAACCTGCCCAAGGGACAGTCAGATGCTTCCAGTTATTTTTTTTTTCCTCCCTTTTGGTCTTTTTTTTTTTTTTTTTTTTTTTAAATAGTATCCAGCATCTGCAAGCTTTGACTCAAAGACACTTTTCCAGGGAGCAGCCTGGGAACCCAGCAGTAGCATCAGGCTCTGTGGGACCATCCAAAGGAACAGTGACAAATCTTTCCCCGATCCCTGTCCCCCTGCAGTCAAGTACTCACCTCTACAAACAGGGAAAAGGTTCATTTGAGCTTTTTTCCTAAACACCACGGCCACCCACGGCCTGGGATGAGCAGAGGACAAACTGGGATATGCAGTGCTATCACAATGGCATCAGAGACACCATGCCTCTGTGCCACCAAGGACCCAAGCTTGATGCCAAGCCCTGAGATCAGTTTGGTAACCTCGATCTCCATCTCAACACCTGTGAAGACTGCACAAATGCAGCCTCCCTGCTGCAAAAACAGAATCAAAAAAACGTTTTGGTTGGAAGAGACATTTAAGGTCATCAAGACCAACCATTAACCCAACACTGCCAAGTCACCACTAAACCATGTTCCTCAGCACCACAGTTTCAGGGCAACACCATATTATTTGCAGATGAAGACAAGACCCAGTCTCTCTGCTTCAGCTGCAGAGTGGAAGCACAGAAGCTGGGCTGGATGTTCCCACCCATCTGTCCATTCTCTCTCAGTCAGGGACAAAAGGGGTTTCTTCTGCAACTCAGGTCTGACCCAACACAGGGTGCAAAAGTTCTCCAGGTAATTCAGGATCTTCACTGAGCCCACAGCAAGGTCTGGTGTGAAGCCCCCAATGGACAGGGCTGGATTTTGGCAGAGTCAGCATCCTCCTGGCAAGCATCAAACACAGCTGGGGCAGACAAACCAATGGGACCCTGCCAGTGCTTGGCACAGCCAGTGACACCCGGGTGATGGAGATGTCCCCAAGCCACTGCCCTGGCACAGGAGCAGTCAGCGGGACGGGATGCTGCCCCCATGTCTAGGGGATGCAGGACCTCCTGCAGAGTCACTGCTGGGATGGAAGAGCCCGGGGGACACACAGATACATGCAAAGCTGCTGTCCCACTCCCTCCCCTGCCAGAGAAAAACAAGAGGAGGAAAGATCGAGGGAGGAAATGAGGACAAAACCCAACGCTGACCTCCCCAGTCGGGCTGGCGGCCAAATGGCTGCGCCAGGGGCCAGCTCCGGACTGCTGCCCAGCCCGGCGTGAGGCTGAGGAGGCGAGCACCAGCCCCTTGGGATGCTATGGATGTCCCCAGAGTCATCAAGGATGGGTACAGCAGAGCACCCCATAGCTCACAGGACCCCACAGGGATCACTTGGTCCTAAAAGTCTCTTTCAACCTCAACAGTTCTATGATGCTACAAAACTCAGGGCAGGAAGCATGGATGGGTGCAGTGTGGCAGCCAACACACTGCTTGTGCAGAGCCTGAGTCCACCAAGTCCCCAAGCCAGCCCCACACCCACATGCTGCCATGCAATGGTCAGGAGGAGGCCAAGATCCCTGAAAGGCAAGTGGTATGGATGCAAAGAGCCTCCTTCCATATGCTGCTAAATCAAGCTGGTATCAGACAGCAGCACCCCCTTGTCCAGCAGCAAGGTTTCCATCCCTGGTAAAGCCACCGTGACCTTCCAGGTGGGCCAACAGTTAGATGTTTGGGATGTTTAGACAGGATATTAGGAAAAGTTTCTTTATGGAAAGGGTAGTCAGGCATTGGAACAGGCTGCCCAGAGTGATGGTGGAGACATAATCCTTGGAGGTCTTCAAAAAATGCGCGGACATGGCACTTTGGGACATGGTTTAATGGTCATGGTGGTCTTAGGTTGAGAGTTGGACTCAATGATCTTAAAGGTCTCTTCCAACTGAAGCAATTCTATGATTCTGTGATGAGATATGGTATCTCCATGGTTTGCCCCACAGCATTTTCTAACCCAAGTCCAGGCCACAAAATTACCAGAGAGGTCCAAGGTTAAGCCTCTCCCAGAATCTCAGGCAGGGCTTTCCATCCTCTCTAAATCCTGGCACTGCCTCCACAGATGGTCCCCACACCTAGCTCCATCTGAAACCTATCCTTGACCAGGAGGCACTAGTCACTCTCCTCCAGTTCGGCCATCCTTTAGGACTTTAACATTTATAGGAATGTGCATTAAAATGGATTATTTTTATCATGCCTGTCCAGCAGACTCAGTAGCTTGGGGAACTGAGCTTTACCTCAGACAGGGTGTTGGCAGCCCTGACTCCAGGCGAAAGATATAGCCATAAAAGTAATAATTAAAAGGAGATAATTTATGGGAATTAAGTTCTGTGCTCATTCTATCTGCACCACCATGGACAGTCTTTCCCCATATGTCCAAAATCATCCACGGTTTCACCATCAGGAGAGGCACCCAAAGCATCAAGGTTGGGGTCAGCAGCTGTGAAGGACACGAGGACAAGTCCCTGGGTGCCCCCACAATAGGAACCTCAACAGGGCCAGTCCTGCCCCACAAATGCCACTCTTAAAAGTCTTTCCTGATTCTTTTAGAAAGAAATAAAATCAGAGGTAAGTGACAGAGTGTGACCGTGATCTCACTCCTCCCTGTTGGCCACAAGATCCCATGGGATGTCAGGGGACAACTAGGATACAAGCCACACAGGAGACATGAGGATCCTCTTTTCCAGGATGCAGCACCGCAATAAAAACGTCAGCTGTCGCCCTTCAAGGTGAGGACTTTGCCACAGCTATTGCCACGGCCTGATCATGGCAGTACAGGAATGCCCTTAGTTTTCTCCTCCAGCTGGAGTGAGGAGGTAAGATGGGGAAATCAGCCATTCCCCCGAAACCTTTGAAGCCCCTCTGACATTCTGACACATTCAGTTCACCCGCAACACATTTCTCCCTGGATTTTCCTCAAGCAGGAAAACCTGAATCTTAAAAACAACCAGTATTTGATCGAGGTGCAGGCAGAACCTCCTGCTTCTCCTTGCCTTCTACGAAGACACCACCTCTGAAGGCAGCAGGGGGTTATTTTTGCCAAGGGGGTGATATGCCTCCTCTCCAGACGCCAGACAGAAATGCAAGGCCATTTATCTCTCCCGACTCCAGGCTTTGGCTGGTAATAACCCAACGCGCCGTTAATTCCTCGCTGGGAGAACAAAGCTCCGTCGTGAAGCCAAGCCGGGTGGCCAAGGGGACCCTCCAGCTGCCCTGGCAAAACCCCCTGGAGCAATGCTTAGCCCAGTCAGCAACCTCAGGGAAACTCCACGGTCAGAGCTGAAGTGCTTGCATCCAGCAAGGTTTCACCCCGCATCCAGAAAGAAAATAAATCAAAAGCAGTAATAAAGCCCTTCGTATCTTTCCAAGGAGGATTTTTGCTGTGCAAAGCAATTTTTTCCTCTGGTTCTTGCAGAGCCTGGGTGTGGACGAAAGGTTTAACTCCCAACTTTTCCCCCTCGTCCTTGCAGGGCTGCCCACTCAGGTGGGCTCTGGGCATTTCTATCCTCACCTTGGGGCATGAAATGCTCCCAAAACCCACCCCAGTGCCTGCCGTGGCAGCGTCTCCCTGCAGGTGGGATACAGGAGTGGTTTCAGCACCTGATTTAATGCTGGCAGGAATTTTCATACAATCATAGAATTGTTTTGATTGGAAAAGACCTCTAAGATCATCGAGCCCAACCACTGACCTAATACCACCATGGCCATTAAACCACGTTCTGAAGTGCCATGTCCACATGTTTCTCAAACTCCTCCAGAGATAGTGTCTCTGTCACCTTCTTAGCCAGTCTGTTCCATCTCTTGACCATTCTGCAGGCTGACCAATGTGAACTCAAACCCAACAGCAATTAGCCCAAGTATAAGAGCTGGGAGGTGGCAAGTCCCAGCCTAGCATCCTAGTCCCTCTCTCATGCACCGTGGTCACTCGTTGTTTATTTTTCCCAAATCTTGCACTTTTTTCCCCTTTCCAAAAAGCCACTCAAACACCTCCTGCCTCATTACCATGGGCACGGAGCCATCACTGGGGCAATCACTGCACTTTAAGGGATGGAGACGGCAGCAGGGTCGCTGAGCATGCGGCATCCCAAAGGATTTGAAACATCCTGAGGGATTTCCCTGTGCATCTTCCCAGCTCAGGCCTACTCTCTGCAAGCTAAACTAATCCCCCCCTTCCAAAATAAA
>VWZE01022899.1:324080-342065 GCA_013396675.1 Eubucco bourcierii | reverse complement strand
AAAAAAAGAAAATGAAAAAGGCAGCAAGGCTCTTGGGGGCAGAACATCCCAATTTGAGAAGCTGTGTTTATTAAAAAGCAGGATTTGGGGGGCTTTGTTTAAAAAGCGATTTTCAGGACTCTCCCTTGCTATGGGGAGGAAATGGGGATCCCTCTGCCGGGCAGAAGCAGATTTGGAGGAGTTCTTAAGGCACATGACGAGGGGGATCTGATGGGATTGCCACACTGAGGCTGCCCCTCAAAGCTCCCCAGGCTCCAGGACGTGAAGACTGGGACACAGCCAGCTCCCAACTTTCCCCAAGCTGTAGCAAGGCCTCGTGATTTTGCCCACAGCTTTACTTGGATCTCCCTGATGCTGATCAGGGTGGTGGATTTCAGCACCCCAATGTCTCACAGCATTGCCTTGCAGCTGGGTCACCCCAAAACTCTCATTCTGGTGATCAAAGCGGCAAAGCTAGAGCAGCCACAAGGTGTCCGGGGAGACACCATGCAGGCTTCCATGATGCTCCCACACCTCTAATATTGACTCTGACTGAACATGTTGAGTTCCATCAGGGCGGAAGATCCAAGAGGCACTCCACTGAGCTTCATCAGGATGGTGACCACCTCCACAACCCACTTTGGGCCCACCATCTCTGTAGACACCATCCAAAATGTTTAAAACACATGAATTCCCTCCTACCACCATACAAGCAGAGAAAAACAATGGCTCCAAAGGGCCATGCAACAGTACTGGAGGTGTCCCTGGAGACCCTGAGCTTCTCTATCTTCATCCCACCTTCTCAGGACTTTTCCTAGCCCCTCCCTTTTGCAGACAGAAATATGGTAACGTCTTGCACTTGTTTAGACTCTGCTTTGGTTGCTGTGCACAGTAACTTCTTCCAGATGTGTGCAGCAATTTGCACAATGTCACCCTAGCCACGTCCTGCTTCTGCTGGCTTCACTTTATAGATATTTAATTTTTTTTAAATGCCCTTTCTTGCTCTCAATGATGCTCTGGTCTATAGGGACCAGTTGATGGCACCAGCAGCTCTGCCCCATCAGAAAGCTTGTGAGATAAGTGTTTGGCCCATCCAGCATGCCTTCTACCCTGCAAATGTTTCCAAAAGCTGCATGAGCTTCTAGAAAACACCCAGCAGACACCCAGCCAGTGCTGGGTTGAGGGTGAGAGGAGGTTGGAGGTGGGAGCTTTGGATTTAAGCTCTGCTCTAGAGTCCAAATCTCCGCAGCACCTTTGTGGATGCGGCAGAAGGGACCAAGGAGCTCCAGATCTTGGAGTCCTCATAGCTCTGAGGAATGCAGTTCTGCAGGGATGGTCAAAGCCACTCTGGTGGGTTCAGTATGAGGTCATTGCTCTTTGGGGGATGCTGAGCTCACCTCTCAAATGGACACATGGCCTTTGCCAGGCACGCTTTTTCCATTCTGATGTGGGAGAAGCTCAAGGGGAAGTGTTCTGGAAGAGGCACAACCAAAGACACATTTGAGTGAAACACAATTCAATGAAAGTGACTACCGCATCCATCCTATGAGCTGAAACAGACGTAGATGGTTTCATTGCTCACAACTACCCATGGACTCCTGGAATTTTCTGAAACATTTCCCAAAGCTCTGAGCAAATCTCACCCAGCCTGGTTTAGGATACAGGGGCCTGGAGTTCAGTTCAGTCACTGTTAAGGAATGGGTTCTCCAATAAGAGGGAAGCTCTGGAGAAACTGGTAACTGAGGAGCACATAGAAGGAGTCCCTGGTGACACAGGAAAAGTGTTAGTTCTCCTCCCCATCTTTTTCCAGCACTGAGATGCCCACAAAAGGTACATCTGCTGTAGCTTTCCCTCTTCCTTTCTATCACTGGGATATGAGATAGCAATCCAGTGACTGCACAAACTCATAAGGGCTCCTGAAATGAGGGCCCAGCCACAATAATGCAGGAACAGGAAAACATTTAAGGAGACCAGGAGAGGTTCATATTTCCTTGATAGAACAGGTCTCTGATATTCCAGTTTGCATCTCCATAGCTTTGGTCTTCTCCAAAAGAAGCATTGGCAAGGATAAGGGACAAGAAGAAAGTTGATACTCTCTAATATCTCAGACAGCTTTGAGTTTGTGAGGACCCACACAAGAGGTTGGAGGTATTTAAGACGTGGACATGGCACTTAGGGACATGGTTTAGTGATGGACTTGGCAGTGTTGCGTTAGTGGTGATCTTAATGATCTTTTCCAACCCCAGTAATTCTGTGAAGAACCAGGTGGGCTTGAAAGGGCATCTCTGAGGTGGTGCCATGTCCTCCTGCTGGCTCCAGCCTGCCTGGGCTGGATCCACTGCTTTATATGCAACAACCATGCTCTGCATCTTCTTAGGCTGCAAGTCCTATAGATAGACGATCCAGGAGATGGTGGGATGCACTTCCTCAGTGTCCACTCTTCTGGAGCCAAAACCGAGCTCCCAGGACGTCAGACATGCACATGCTTGGGTAAAGCAGAAGATGAAAAAGCATTCCAGATTGCCTTGGTTTCCCCCATGGGACACAGGATGGAGGCTGCTGGGACACAGTCAGCCCCTTGGGGACATGTCATGGACCTGGTGATCTGTTCCACTCAGCAGCTGGTTTTCTGAGCAGGCATATGGATCATGGAAAAGCAGGGATCAAATCAGGCCAAGAGAGAGAGAAAGAAAAAAAATAAAACAGGGAAAGCAAGAACATTCCTGGAGGCTCTCTGGCCTCTCTCCCTCTAACCTCCTGAGAGGAGGAGAGAGACAAAACAAAAGGCACAAGAAAAGAATGAGCCAAAGGAACATTAACACAAGGCTTGCAAGGTCCAAAGCAGGCAGAGCCATGATGCAACAAGCCAGGCCCCTTCCCAAAAGCCCATCGGCTCCTGGAGGACCCGGGGGTCCTGCAGAAGACGCTGTCCTTTTATGGCCAGGCAAGGAGGGCTGTGGCGCAGGAGCTTGTCCTACTAAGGGAAAATGTCTCCAACTTAGTGTTTGCCATGAGAACACCCACAGAGCATAGACAGGCTCTCAAAGGATGACTGAAATACTGCTGCTTTGTCTTGACCCCAATTCTTCTCTTCCTTTTTTTTCCTTTGTACAACTTTCCCCCTTCTCTTTGATTTCTCCTCTCTGCCTCCAAGCTGGGGAAAAAACAATCAATTTTAAAAAGAAAAAACATCCAAAAGTGATTCTTCGGGCAGGGCTGGGCTGGCAGGTTTCAGGTGACACCTTCACAGCACCCTGTGGGGATCAGTTTCAGAAAGGTTGTGTGAGGACACACAGGGGTGAAGACCTCGAGCAGGCAGAGCTTTGCGTGGAGGATGAGCTGCTTCCCGCAGGCAGCTGCCGGCAGCCGGGCTGGTGTTTGTCCTCCCGATGTGTGGAAGGGCTGAGAGCCAACTCGGGGCAGACGTCGTTCCTCTACTCTTAAACACAGCAGCGTCTGCCAAGACCAGCCATCAGCCACTGCACATCCCAGCATCTCGCTGCCCAAAAGGGTGCCATCACCTCCCAAAGCTGCAGAATACACCTTGGCTCAGGTCAGAGGGAGTTTTGCTTTTGAGGAAGCACAACTCCACTGGGAACTGCATTTTCTCTTTGGTTGTTGGAGGGAAATTCAGGTGGCAAGTAAGACTCCAATCCATCAGAATGTCCAATGAAGCTCCTGGATTTGTATTTTCTGCATTTGTCTTGCACTTGGTAATTTTCAGGTATCTGCAGGTATTTTTCTTACACTTGGTAATTTTCACACCTGCCCATATCTGCTAGGTTCAGCAGCATCCAGGTTATAATCCTCAGAGGAGCTCATATGGCATTCCAGGTCCTATTTTCTATCAGTTTTGTAAGAGAATTATAGAATCACAGAATGGTTTGGATTGGAAAGGACCTCAAAGACCATCTATTTCCAACTCCCCTGCCATTGCCAGGGACAATTTCCACTAGACCAGATTGCTCAAAGCCCTGTCCAGCCTGGCATTGAACACTTCCAAGGATAAGCATCCACAGCTTCCCTGGGCAACCTGTTCCAGTGCCTCATCAACATGGATGTAAAGAATTTCTTCCTTGTCTCCAGTCTAAATCTCTGTCATAAGCCCTGCAAAAAACTCTGTCCTCAGCTTTCTGGTCAGCCCCTTTAAATGCTGAAAAGCCATCAAAATGTGTCCCTAGAGCCTTCTCTTCTGCAGACTGAACAACACCAACTCTGTCAGCCTGGCCTCACAGCAGAGGAGCTGCAGCCCTTGGATTATTTTCATGGCCTCCCTGGACCTGCTTCAACAGGTTCATGTCTTTCTTATACTGGAAACCCTAGAACTGGCCCAAACACTGCAGATGGAGTCTCAGCAGAGTGGAGTAGAGGGACAGAATCTGCTCCCTCTACCTGCTGCCCAAACTGCTGAGGAGGGCCCAGTACATGGCTACAACCATTGCTGCAAAACCCCAGCACTAGACCTGGTGCCTTGCAGTATATTTTTCCAGGTAGGTCATCTAAATGTGTTATAAGGAAGGAGAACAAGGTGCAGTTGACATTACCTTGCTTTTTTGACCTGGTCCTGTTTGTCACTGGGTAGAGTTACAGCAGAGGAAGAGAGCATTGCCAGGTCTTCATTCTAGGCGGGGAGAGGACTTATTTCAAGTGTTACTTAACTACATGTTTTGTTTTAAGGTTGAGGCCTGTGCACTGGATTCATTAAGCCAGCCAAGCAAACCAAGCCAAGTTGTCCTCACTGCAGTTGCATTGGAGGAACAATCTCTATTAACAACTTCATTTGGCAGCTTCAACTGTTTGGGGAAAGAAACATTTTTATTCTCCCAGCAGGTCTTTCTCCAGCCATCCTTGGCTACTGCTATCCTGCATGAACAATTTAACTCTTGCTACATTCAGGGCACTGGGCAAAAGTCAATACAATAAAATTTCACCTTTTTCCATGAAAAAAAACCAACGTGTGGAGTCTGGATCCTAGGTGAAAAACTGCAGGGTTTTATCAATTTATGTATTTTTTCTATATACTTCAACAAGACCATTAAAGAAACTAAGTCACCACAGCACTGGAGAAAAGATCCTTTGATTGCTCAAAAGCCATTTTAAAGCCAAGAAGTGAAAGGTAGGGCTTTAATGGTCATTTTTCAGGATGGAAAAGAGTCCATGCTATGGTTCATGCTATGCAACACCCTTATCACCAGTCTGGAGGAGTAGGAGCAGACCTACAGCTCCATAGTTGTTTCCAAGGTCATCAAGTGCCACATCAATGGCAGGAGACTCTAAAAGGCTTTCAAGAAAAAAATAAGAAAAAAAAAAAAACAGAGAAGAAAGTTTCAAACAAGCTTTGGACAGATGAAGTAAATCATCTGGATGAAAAAGGTCTAAGCCATGCTTGTGCTATGCTGAGGTTGGAACCAGCAGCTGAGATCTTGGATTGCCACCAGCAGCGCTCTGAAATAGCTGGCTCAATGTGCAGCCAAGGCATATTCAAGGTGGCAGCCAAAAAAAATGCTCAGAAATTGCTCTTTCTCTGTCTTCCCTGAGGATATCCAATGCTCAGGGCACCACTTTGAAAAAAACCCTGATGCATCCACTTTTCAATTCTCATGTGTGGTCCTGACCTTCAAGAGGAACAGCATAGCTTTCATAGACTCATGGAATGGTCTGCGCTGGAAGGGACCTCCAAAGGTCATCTAGCCCTACCCTCCGTGCAGTCAGCAGGGACATCCTCAACTAGATCAGGTTACTCAGAGCCTTGTTGAGCCTCCCCTTGAATATCTCCAGGGATGGGGCCCCAACCACCTCCCTGGGCAACCAGTGCCTGTGTTTTACCACTCTCATGGTGCAGAACTTGTTTCTCACCTTCTCACCTTTGGAGAAGCAGAAAGAAGACCAACTAAATTGATTAGTGGGGCAGCTGCTTTACAAAGTTCAGGACATGACAAGTTCAGGACCCTTTGACCTGGAGGAGGGAAGGCTGTTGGGAGCTTCTGAGCAAGGCACAGCAAATCAAAACTGTTACTCAGAGGAACAGATCAGTTCGGAGCTAAGTAACAAACCTCCTTCAGTCATCAGCATGCCTCAAAAACCAAATACATTGAGATATTTAAAGAGGAGCTGAAGAAATTCACAAGCAGTAAGTCTACCAGCAGATACTACAGCCTTGAGTTGCACCAGGGAAGGGTTAGGTTGGGGATTAGGAAAAATTTCTTTACTGCAAGAGTGGTCAGGCATTGCAACACGCTGCCCAGGCAGGTGGTAGAAGTGTTCAAGAAACATATGGACATGGCACTTTGGGACATGATTTAATAGCCATACTGGTGTTAGGTCAGTGATTGGACTTGATGGTCTTAGAGGTGTTTTCTAACTGAAATGATTCCATGATTCTAGTAGAAGGAATGGGAAGGCTGGTACCTATCAATGCCCTTCGCACGAGGACTGCTGATGCTGAGAGAGCAGAGTGGAATGGACTTTCATCCTCTCCTGAAGTACTTTATCCAATCACTGCTGGAAAAGGCTTGATAAACTTAAAGCCAGGCACTCCCAAATCCAGCAAGATGCACCCAGACTACTACATATCGCCTCTAGACTTCATCAGGAAGCAGCAGGCTTCAGTCCATATCCAATCCATAGATAAAAGATAAATTAAGGGGAAAAACTACTTTGAGGGTATCAGAGCACTGGCCCAGGCTGTTCAGAGAGGTGGTGGAGTTTCCCTCTTTGGAGAGATTCCAAAGCCACCTGAATGCGATCCCGAGCAACCTGCTCTTGGTGACCCTGCTTTAGCAGGAGGTTTGGACTAGCCAATCTCCAGAGGTCCCATCCAACCCTTGCCATTCTTTGATCATGAGGTTCTGTTCCTGCCTTGTCTTGTGCAAACTTATGAACTGAATCCTGTGACAGATCAGAAACGTTCCAGTGTCACCCACAAGTCACGTTCACAGCGTAGCTTATTGATGAGCCAGGTGTGAAAGCTGCATGGGACTTCCCAGCACGGGGCTTGCAGTTCAAAGGCATCTTTACATATCAAAGGATAACACAGTAAGAAACAGCATTTCATCAGTCAGGAAGTTCTAAATTGATATCTTGATTGAAATAATTATCAAGAATTACAGGAAATACCTGGAGATGCATTTATATTCAAGAGAGTCTTCAGGTTGAGAGTTGGGGTTGTTCAGCCTGGAGAAGAGGGCTCTGGGGAGACTTTCTTGTGGCCTTTCAGCACTTAAAGGGGGTCTACAGGGAAGATGGAAGGGACTTTTTGCAAGAGCATGTAGTGACAGCATGAGGGGTAACAGTTTTAAACTGCAAGAGGGTAGATTTAGACTGCATAAAAGGAAGGAACTCTTACCTGCGAGAGTGGTGAGACACTAGAACAGGTTGCTCAGAGAAGTTGTGGGTGCCTCCTCCCTGGAGGTATTCAAGGCCAGGCTAGATGGGGCTTTGAGCAACCTGGTCTAGTGGAAGGAGTCTCAACCGGTGGCAAGGCAGTTGGAACTAGGTAATATTCAAAGTTCAAATATTCAGGCTATTCTATGATTCTGTAATTTGGTGGATGCAGTAAACCTTGACCCCAGGTAAGAGTTTCTGTTCTGAAAAGCTCAGACAACACCACCAGATGTCATGTTTTCAAAGATAAAGTTCCAGGGGGCACTAGAAACATGGTCTCTGAGTGGGGGTGTGGAAAAGGAGCAATGGGTACCTTCAGCTAAGGTTTTGTAAGATTCAGTATAGAATTGTAGAATGGTTTGGGTGGGAAGGGAACTTTCAAGGTCACCTAGTCCAACACCACTTCAAGGGAGCAAGGACATCTTCAGCTAGAGCAGGTTGCTCAGGGTGCTGTCAAGCCTGACCTGTATCAGTTGTAGGGATGAGGTTTCTACGACCTCTCTGGGCAGCCTGGGTCAGCGTTCCCCCATCCTCGAGTGTCTGAATCTCCCTGTTTTCAACTTAAAGCTGTCACCCTTTGTCCTGTCACAGGAGACCCTGCTAAAAAGCCTGCCCCTGTCATCACATCCAGAAGCTCAAATCAGACAAGCTGAGCTTCAAATTAAAGACAGAAGCTCCTGCTCAGATCCCCACATCCCCAGCATGGCTGGAAGAGGAAAGATGTCAGGGACAGAAGACACGAAGCTGAAGGAAACTAGTGCTGGAAAGAGGGAACATTGCAGGAGTGATTTATGATCCATCGGGAAAACGAAGAGATACATAGCCTGAGAGTCCCTGGGGATCTGTCCCAGGCCTGGTACTGCTCAAAATATTTTTATAATAATTACTTGCATGAATAGAAAATTTGCTTCTTCCAGCTGCAAATGATACCAAGCCGGGAGGGACTTCAAGTACTTTGGAGGATGGGCTGGAACTTCAAAACAATCTTGACGCGTTAGAGAAATAGCCTGGGAAAAAAAAAAAAAAAAAAAAAAAAGGCTGCAATTTGGTAGAAACAAAGGGAAAACTGACTGCTTGTGTAAGAGGAGTCCAACTGCAGAGCAGAGCACGGGCAGGGAGCGGGTGAGCCGGCAAGAGGTAGCGCATCCCTGCCTGGATGTAAGCAGCTGTCCTCACGCTGCTGCAAAAGCAGTAACTATGCATGGACACCTAAGTGTCTGCAGGACATGTGGACAGAGATGCTTGAGATGCACACAGCAGCATGAAGCCTTGGTTGGTATGTGTGCCTCTGGAGTTGGCACTGGTGAGGCTACAGCTTGAATACTGGGTTCAGTTTTGAGCCACTCGCTTCAAGGACATCTGAACATAAGGAGAAACTTATTTGCTGTGAGGGTGCTGGACCCCTGGCCCAGGCTGCCCAGAAAGGCTAAATCTCTTCTGAAGAGATTCCAAACCTACCTGGACATTGTGATCCTGGGCAAGTTGCCGTGGCTGAAACTGCTTTAGTACATAGTTGGACTGGATGATTTCCAGAGGTCCCTTCCAGGCCCTACTCTTCTGTGGTTTCACATGTGCAATGCCATCTGCTGCAGAGGGATTTGAGGGACACCATTAAATTCAAGACTGGGTCCCTTTCATTGTTTAGAGATTTTCAAGAGTTTTAACTTACCACAACAGGTCAAGCACTTCAAAACCACGTGAAAAAAAATAATTTCTGTTTTGCAACTATATAGTTAAAAAAAAAAAAAATCAGGATGATTTCTGTGAATGCTAAGTAGGGGTGGGGCATGCAAAGCTTTATCTCCTCATGATTTAAATCCCAGGCAGTGTTCTGTTTGGAAATGACACCAGATGGATCCCTGAGTTCAGCTCAAGGTCATATCAATACTGTGTTCTGCTCCCAAGTGTATGTGCGATCATCATGAACCACACAAAGCCTTTGACAGAAATACAGTGCCAGAGACTTGGTGAGCTTCTGCAAGAGCTCTTCAGACGTGTCCTACCCTTCAGTGCAAGGACACAAGCAGCCCTTGTTTAAAAGCAATAGAAGAGGAAGCAAATCTCTCTGCACATTGTTATCAGAGGCAAAGGGCATTCGTGGCGCTGCTTTGTAAACTGGTGCTTTGAGAGGAGCTGTCTGGTGGCCAGGTGGTTTGCCTAATATTGACTTGTTCAAGTCATTTACCTGCACCTGGAGACAGGCTTGCTCTTAGAGTTACACTAGAACGTGCCCCCGGACTTGGCACTGGTGAGGCTGCTGGCATACTGGGTTCCAGTTTTGGGATGTCACTACAAGAACATTGAGAGGCTGGTACAGCTCCAGAGAAGGGCAACAAAGCTGGTGAAGGGTCTGGAGAACGGCTCTGGTGAGGAGTAGCTGAGGGAACATGGATTGTTGAGAGGCTGAAGGGAGATATCATTGTTCTCTCCAACTCCCTGAAAGGAGATTGGAGCGAGGTCGGGTTGGTCTCTTCTCCCTAGTATCAGGTGGTAGAAGAACTGGCATGAAATTGTGTCAGGGGAGATTTAGTCTGGAGATTAGAAGTTACTTGTTGAAAGAGTGGTCAGGTATTGGAACAGGCTGCCCAGGGAGGTGGTGGAGTCACCACTTCTGCAGGTATTGAAGAAATGTGAGGACACAGCACTCTGAGACATGGTTTAATGACCATGGTGGTGTTGTGTTGACAGCGGGGCTTAATGATCTTAGAGGACTTTTCCAACCCAAACAATTCTAGGATAATATTCTGTGCACACACAGTGGATAACAAACTGACCAAAGTGCCAAGATATGCAACCTCACCTTATTTACATACCTCTTTTGAATTTTTTAATTGATGCAACCACTTACATTTGACTAAGAATTCTCCTACACTGCATGATTTCAGTCATATTTTAATAGAAAAAAAATCACTAATGAGTAATTCACAACCAGGTGGCAGCTACTCTATTTTTAGTGCTGCGTGCTCCAGCCCAGTGCCTGCCTCCACTCTTCCCCCTGAGCTCCAGCTTACTGCTGCAGCCAGGTCAAGGCAGTGGCCTGACCTCTACCACAGCAGCAACATGGTCCTCAGGTTATATTTCAGCATAAAGCATGGCCTTTCAAGCACAAAAAGCAGCATTATGTATTTAAAAGGCTGTTGACTAATGAGGAAGAGTTTTACAACAGCGTGACAGAGGTGACAAAGGCTTCTGACACTATGGGTTTTGTCTTTGATGGAGCCTATCACCCTTCCCTCTACCTTAAATTAACATTTTTTACACCTTTCATCACTACATACCTTAGATCAGATCACAGAATGCTGACTTGGAGTTCCTACTTCTCTTGCCTAGGGTTTCTTATGTCCCCTCCTCAAAGACTCTGAAGTCTGTGAAACAACAGTATCACTAATTGGGAAGGAGTTGGAAGGGACCTCTGGAGATCATCTAGTCCAAGCCCCTGCTAAAGCAGGGCCACCTAGAGCAGGTTGAATGAAATACCATGTTAGTCATGTTGAAGATGAAATAAGAAAATCATATAGGCTGGAAAAGAACTTTAAGACCTTCAAGTCCAGTCATAAACTTAACACTGTTAAGTAAATTACGAAATCATGCCCCAGAGCACCACATCTCCATAGCTTTGAAACCTCTCTCCAGTAATGGGGACTCTACCATTGCCCTGGGCAGCCTGTTCCAGGGCTTGACAACCCTTTTGGAGAAATTTTTTTTCCTAATGTCTAACCTAAATCTCCCCTGGTTCAATCTAGGGCTGTTTCCTCTTGTCCTATCACTTGTTACCTGGGAGATGAGAGGAATTACCATCTGTCTCCAACCTCCTTTCAGTGAGTTGGGAGAGAGTAAGGTGGTCGCCCCTCAGCCTCCTTTTGTCTAGGCTGAAAGCCCCCAGTTCCTTCAACTTCTCCTCACCAGATCTGTTCTCCAGACCCTTTGCCAGCTTGGTTGCTGTTCTTTGAACATGCTCCAGCACCTCAACGCCCTTACTGTAGTGAGTGGCCTCAAACTGAATCCAGTATTTGAGGCACTCCTTCGCCAGTGCCCAATCACGGCAGATGATCACTGTCCTAGTCCTGCTGGCCACACTATTGCTGATCCAAGTCACTGAAGGAGGAAACCTTTCCACTTGTCCTTTTCACCTCAGACCAGGGCAATTAGCCTTTCCATTAAGACAAAGCTGGCATTTTCCATTGAAATCCAGTTTTTCCTAGAACAGAAGGTCTAAAAGACTAATGGATTAGTCCTCTGAGCCCCTACAGCTGCTGACCTGCACTAATGCCACATTGCCAATATGCCACAGAAATGCCTGGGGAACGTGTATTTGGGAAAGGATATTTAGCAAAGTGATTTCACTCAGCACGTTCAGTGATTTCCATGTGGATTTGGTAAGTGTATCTCTCCACAAAGGATAGGAACCGTTTTATGTATCTTGAGGAAATGGCAAGACCTCAAATCACTTGGAAATTTCAAAATATTTGTTCCTCCAACGAGCATTATGTAAACCCAGCCCAGAGTCTTGCTGAGGAATCATTCTCTATGTAGGTCAGAAGGAAAGGCAACTTGTGCAGGCTTTCAAGGGACAAAGGCAGACACAGAAATGGAAGTGCATTTTTACTTTCTCTGCCTGTTTCCCTCGAGCTGCAATGGATTTTTCCAGATGGGAGAGAAACCAGCATCTGCAGATATGTACAAAAGTTTATTTTACAAACAGCAACTACTTTTGAATAACAAAGTTGCAAAAACATAGACCAGCAGTAGAAAAGCAGCTCAAGGGTACAATTTCTATCTGAAACACAACTGAATAGAATTCACTAGGTAAAAACACTCTCCCCTTTCCTCACAGCCCTTCCCAGGTGTCTGCCAGATGCTATTTTTTTAGAAAGCTTTAATTCAAGATATAAAACAGTGACATTTGGTGACTCTGGACAGCTAACAATTAATTGATTGACCATTTTTCTGTTACCTCATTCCAGCCTGAAAAATAACAACTCAACTGAGACCTGAAATATGACAAAATCTGATCCTGGAGCAACTTTTTCCTTGTAAGTATTGAATGCCAATGTTTATATTTATACATTTTGTTCCACCAGTAATTCTAGTTACTGAGTAAGGGGGGGAAAAATAGTTACTTTTGTACTTAAAACTATGAAACTGCACCAAACATAACCCTTAAGTTAGCAGTGAATTTTTTGTTCAGGACTCTGAAATGGCTGCTGCTGTTATAAAGGTGTCTGTCTGCAAAGGTAGACTGACTAATAAATGTTCTTAAAAAAGCATAACCTTTTAGAAAATGTTGGTTCAAAAGGATTATGTGCAAGCATTTTTTTTCATTAGACTAGATGAGTAGGAAGGGTTTAAAGTCCTGAATTTGTGACAAACTTTCACAACATCAATGCAGATGAACATGTTATTCAGCCAATCCTGGACAGAAATGGAGAGCGTTACTCTTCGAACTTCACTTTGAATTTTTTGTGTTTCAGAAGTGTACCAAAAGCCGAGTTTGGGCTAGCTGAAGTCAATCAAAAAGACACTACAAACTTGGTATCTAAAGCAAGAAAATTACTGCTTTTAATTTTCAAAGCTGTTGGGTCTTGAAGAGAAGTAAAAAAACAACCCAAGAAACCCATTTTCAATATTTGAAAACATTAGAGAAAATGAAAACATCTACAGGTATTATTGGAAGTCAGTAAGGAAAAGTGTTATAATACAAGAGTAGTTAGCTCTAACAAAGCTACATTAGTCTGTTCTTTCACTACAGACCCCACTTCTCAGGATACAGTATACCATTAAAAAAACCTGTTTCTCAGTACACAACTTTCTAAACACTGAAAAATTTTACAAACTGTTTTAAATCAACTCAGTCAGAATATTGCAAAAAGAAAATTTTAATGCTCTTCAGTTTAATTTTTTTTTTTTTTTTTGCAAACCTGTATCATGGAGTAATTTTTGGTATTAAACTTGAAAGTATTGTCCACGCTTTTTATCAGGCATACCAGCATTTTTTGTAGCCATATCACTTTAACAACATAAGGTTCAGTGGCTGCAGTACCAACATAATCCTTCTGGCAAATGGGAGACATCTGCAAGCCTTCTATCAAGGAACCATTACACTTTGTTTTTTTAAAATATCATCACCACCCAAGTCTTTCAGAAAGGGTTTTGAACATCCTCAAGCTTACAACTTTCAATTTAAAAGTGTGTTGAAGTTTGCCACATGCTCTAACACAAATCAAAATGGAATTCAGAAAGCAAGTGAAACATTTTTTTTTTTTTTGGACTCTTACCATTGCTGTTTATCACAGAATTCACCCTGAAGCATCAAAGTTCAGGCAAGCTGAAGATCAAAACCCTTTTGCCACTTTGTTTTGTTTTTGTTACTCACTGCTTGTCAGTTTGAGAGTTCCCATTAGGTAGAGTTTCACCCTTCTCAGCAGAATCCTGGAGTCTCACAATACAGTGAGGCACAAGACAGAGTGGCAGTCTTTGTTTTCCATCACCTAGGTGCTGTGCATGTACTGTACGCAATGCAAAAACCAGCAAACAAGACACCACGGAACCCGTCTTCCAGCATTTCAAAACAAACAAAAAAAAAGGCATTTTAATAAACTAGAAATGGCAGCCTTTGCTAGGTTTATTCACAGTTTTACAGTTGTAGTATATACTGAGTAGTAAGAGGCAGAAAGCCCTCGGATGTTTAGAAACATACTTGAAGACAGTACAGATTGCTGCACCCAGAAAAGTGGGGGCAGCAAATTCACCTAAGTGTCTTTCATGGCTTGGAAAATCCAATTCAAGGAAATAAAATGGGGTTTTGGTTGCAGGTCTTGTTCTTTTTTTTTCCTTTTTTTCCCCCCTCTTTATTTTGTAAAAGTAGCATTTGACATTAAAAAAAAGAATTAGAAAATAAATCAGTTGAGCTGTGCTCAGTACTTCTGAGCACAGAGCCAAGTGAGTTTGCTGTTAAATGGTAGCTTCAGCTCAGTAAACACCCTCCAACTTCACTTGTGACACTGTCAAAACAGTTTTTTGTTAACATAACATTGATAAAAACGTTACTATATAGTTTCCAACATCAAAGAAGTGTTTTCAGCTGTATCTGCTGCTTTCACTGGGACTTCGATTGTTGGAGTAACTGCGATCGCTTTCGCTGTCGGAGTCAGAAGATCTGCAAAGAAAAGATTAAAATCCCTCAAAATTTTATTTTGAGCTTCCAAGTCAAAATTGCATCATGTAAAAAAAAAGCTAAAAATGTCAAGACAGACAAGAAGTGACAAGAGAGAGAGCAGAGACAAGAAGAAAGCATTCAAGAAGCCTTTTACCAGTTTGTATTTTGTACAACTGAAGTAGTGATTAAGGGAGACTCCAAATTACAATAGCTACTGTAGATGATGAAAACCCTGTGTAGCTCAACTCAAACTGTGTTTGTAACTACAACGTTTCTTGCTTTCTCTGAACAGCTCAGAAATCACCTGCCAGAACTGTTCCTGTAAATGTCAAGAGCTGGCTGAGAAGTACATTCTAACAAATAAAATTTGATAGCGCAAGTGTTGCTCAGCTAAGGACTTCACAAACTCTTGCTTTATGTATTCCAGATTTTTTGTTTGAAGAAGGGTCTTAAGAATTAGGTCCCATAACAAGAGAAGTGTGCTTCTACTGGGGGGGGAAGTTGTAGATAAAAATGTTTTGGTTTATCCAGAAGATTTCCAAGCTCAGCACCTGGCCAAGCATTAAAACAGAGTCCAGATGGCATCAGAAAGGCCATAGGATGGATCTAAATTCCACAGAACAGACTTTCATTACAGAGTTTCTAGCCTTGTCACTGCAAGGAAAGCTTCCCAAATGCAAGGTGAGTACACCCTCATCCAACATATAGAATCACAGAATGGTAAGGTTGGAAGGGACCTCAAGGATCATCGAGTTCCAACCCCCTGCCATAGGCAGGGACACCTCCCACTAGTACAGTTCACTCAAGGCCTCATCCAATCTGGCCTTGAACACCTCCAGGGAGGGAGCAGCCACAACCTCCCTGGGCAACCTGTGCCAGTGTCTCACCACCCTCACTGGAAAGAACTTCCTCCTAACACCCAGTCTAAATCTTCCCTCTGCCAGTTCAAACCCATTGCCCCTTGTCCTGTCATTACAAGACCTTTCAATAGTCCCTCCCCAGCCTTCCTGTAGGTCCCCTTCAGATACTGGAAGGCTACTATAAGGTCTCCTCAAAGCCCTCTCTTCTCCAGGCTGAAGAGCCCAAACTCTCTCAGTCTGTCCCCATAGGAGGACATGTTCTCCTCATAGGAGAAACATTGTTTCTCTGAAGCACCCCAACGTCGTAAAACAATGTTTTTGTAAGCTTATTTCCATCCTCTTTGTTAATCTCATTGATTTCCCCTCAAATACGAAATGAAAGTTGTCTTACTGTCAGAACTAGATAAGGGAGTGAGAACAAAGTCTGCTAAGGGTTGACAGTAACTTGTGAAAAATGAGTATGAGGAGAGCAGCCTCAGAGATCTGCATGATTTTCCATCAACTAAGATGGATTAGGGTGAAGTTTAGAATGGATATTTTGTAAAAAATTCTATACAGTAAGGGTGGTGAGACACTGGAACAGGTTCCCCAGGGAGGTTGTGCATGTCCTCTCCCCGGAGGTGCTCAAGGTCAGGTTGAAAGAGGTCTTAAAGTGACCTGGTCTAGTACAAGGTGTCCCTGCCAATGCCAGGTGGGGTTATAACTAGATGATCTTCAAGGTTCTTTCCTCTCCAAACCATGCTATGAATGTATTAATATTAAAGAGATACAGGAAAAAAAAAAAATCACTGCTGATATTCACATTATTTCTACATCCTGTTCCACTTCTGACCTTTATGTAATGCACTCACGCCTAGGAAACTCCTCTGGACTGAGCAGAGCAAAATCTACTCTAAATCCATCAGAAGCACACTGAATTTGCAGGCAAGTTGTGCTTTCAAAATTATTTTCTATGACACTAAAAATCAGTTCTGCGTAGCTCTGCAATTTCTCTTCTAGTCTGTTTTCTCTTAAATGCACTTTTTCAGTCTAACCAACAAGAACTGACCACCCCGTGGAATTCTTTGCATACCAGGCAGCTTTCAAGCTGTTGAAGGGGCACTTGATTTAAATCCTGAGAGCTAGATCACTTCAGTGTTAAAGAAATGTTAGAAGTTATTACAAAATCCCAAACTTATTTTGAATGCAGACATATAATGAACTGGAGCCTTCTCTGTTTCTTAGCTTGGTTTCTTCCCCATCCTCATATTCGTATCAGAAATCCCAACTTCCTCACTCACACACCTGCTCTAATTATTACTTTAGGTAACAAGGTATTTTTTATGCTTGGGACAACAAAATGTAGCCTTCATGAACATTCTACGGATGCACTTAGCAAAAATTCATTTGCAGAAATACAGTGTCAAAGTCACACTAACAAAACCATACCTGGATCTCCTGTCATAGCTTCTACATCTTCGGTAGCTGTCACTCCTTTTACTTCTGCTTCGGCTCCTGCTGTAGTAACTATCATATGTGTAAGACCTACTAGAAGAGAGAAGAAATGTAAATTTCCTCTTTCTGCTCTAACATGTCATTTATTTAAAATGCATGTTTTAAAGATGCCTAAATACAGAGCTGAGTATGTGCACTGGCAGCTCAAAAAGCCAACCGCATCCTGGGCTGCAGCAAAAGAGGCGTGGTCAGTAGGACAAGGGATGTGATTCTGCCACTCTGCTCTTGTAAGGCCCCACCTGAAGTACTGTATCCAGCTCCAAAACTCTCAACACACAGAAACTAGACCTGCTGAAGAGGGCCCAGGAGAGCCACAAAGATTATCAGAGGGCTGGAGCACCTCTCCTACATGGACAGGCTGAGGGAATTGGGAGAAGAGAAGGCTCCAGGGAAACCTTACAGCAGCCTTTCAGTACCTGAAGAGGACCTACAGGAAAGCTGGAGAGGGACTTTTCACAAGGCACTGTGGTGACAGAACAGGGGGCAGTGGTTTTGATCTAGAGGTGGTTGGATTTAGATTGGACATTAGGAAGCAGTTCTTTACTATGAGGGTGGTGAGGCACTGGAACAGGTTGTCCAGAAAAGCTGTGTATGCCTTATGCCTGAAAGTGTTTAAGACCAGACAGGATGGGGAGTTGAGCAACCTGGTCTAGAGGGAGTGTCTCTGTCCACAGCAGGGGGATCGGAACTAGATGGTCTTTTAAGTCCCTTCCAACCCAGAACATTCTATGATGAAGAACCACTTTTGAAAAGGGTGGCAAGAAGAATCATTCTGTTTTATAACAATCTAAATACAAGTGTCTTCAAAACAACAATAAACCCCTCAAATTTATTAATCTGGAAGATACTTACTAAGCATGAAAAGTTTGCTACTGCATCTACAATACGTAAAGGAAACAAGCAATGAAGTGATTCCATTGATAACTGTTTAACAACAAAGTGAAACGTGTTCACTATTATCTCACAGAATTGTCAGGGTTGGAAGAGACCTTAAAGGTCACAGAATCATAGAATGGTAAGGTTGGAAGGGACCTCAAGGATCATCGAGTTCCAACCCCCTGCCATAGGCAGGGACACCTCCCACTAGTACAGCTCACTCAAGGCCTCAACCAG
>VWZE01022899.1:248356-324041 GCA_013396675.1 Eubucco bourcierii | reverse complement strand
TGCTGCAGCCCTCTGAGCATCTTCATAGCCTACTCTGGACCCGCTCAAACACTTCCATGTCCTTCCTGTGCTGAGGGTAAGTCACCTACTTCCAATGTCCCTGATATTGGCAGGGACACCCTCCACTAGGTCAGGTTGCCCAGAGCCACATCCAGCCTGACCTTAAACACTTCCAGGAATGGGATTTCCACCACCTCCCTGTTTCAGTGTCTTACCACCCTGATATGGTGCTCATACCAACACTCTGAACTGTTGTGTTAGACAGATTTGGTGATTTTCAGCTTTTTGAAGTGTCTTACATTGTTTCGCTTTAAACCAAGTTGCTACCATGAAATTATACATTAAGTACTGTAGATAAAGAGCTATTCTTACACTAAGATAACTTTACAGTGAGTATGCATAAAACTGTAACTCATACCTGGATCGGCTGTGATGACAGTAAGAACTACTTCTGGATCTACTTCTGCTATAGGTTCGACTGACAAAAAGAGAAGAGACACTTTAAGTTAATCAGAAACAAGTGCTGAAGGGATCAGGGGAAGAGGGAAGGCAAGAGGAAACCACAGAGTCACAGAATGACAGAGGTTGGTGGGGACCTCTAGAGATCATCTACCAACCCCTCTACCAGAACTGGTTCACCTAGAGCAGGTATCAGGACTGAAAGTGTTTTGCTTCAAAGTCCCCATTCACACTACAAAACACTAAACAACTCTTGCCCTTGCCTGTTACCAGAAAAATTTCCCTAACAAGGCCAAGTGCAGAGCCCTGCACTTGAGGAGAAATAATCCCCTGCCCCAGTACAGGTTAGGGGCTGACCTGCAGGGAAGCAGTTCCATGGAAAAGGACCTGAGAGTGCTGGTGGGTAGCAAACTGCCCATGAGCCACTAAAGTGCCCTTGTGGCCAAGAAGGTCAACGGTCTCCTGGGGTGCATTACAGAAAGCATGGCCAGCAGGTTAGCGGAGGTTCTCCTCCCTCTACTCTGCCCTAGTGAGGCCACATCTGGAGTGTTGCCACCAGTTCTGGGCTCTCCATTTCCCGAGACAGAGAACTACTGGAGAGAGTCCAGCCAGGGTGCCAAAGATGCTGAGGGGACAAAGGAGCAAAGACAGAGAGACGTGGGGCTGTTTAGCTTAGAGAAGAGCATCTTCTCAATGCTCAGCAAGAGCCAAAGAGCATGGGGCAAGAAGAGGGGGCTAGACTTTTTTCAGGGGCTCACAGTGAAAGGAGAAACAGTAACAGGCACAAACTGGAACCCAGGAGGTTCCATCCTAACAAGAAAAAGAAACTTCACTGTGAGGGTGCTGGAGCCCTGAAACAGGCTGCCCAAGAGGTTGTGGAGTCTCCTTCTCTGGAGAGATTCCAAGTTCACGTGGACATTGCGATCCCTGGCAAGCTGCTGTGAGTGACCCTGATTTAGCAGGGGTGTTGGACTAGATCTTCAGTAAGTCCCTTCCAATCCCCACACCATTCTGCAATCTTGTGAATAGGAAATTTTGAATTCTGGCTTTTCTCTTTTGAACATTTCAGACTGCAACATCCACAACAGAGCACATTTCCAGCCCTCTCAGAGCCCAAAGCACTGGACTGCTGTGCCTGGTTTACTGGGTTTGTAATATAATCCAAACCACCTCCAGTTAGAGAACCTTACCTACGACTCTTGTAACTGTGGTAAGAGCTACTTCGACTTCTTGACCGATCTCTGCTGTACCATCCTCTGCTTCGGCTTCTTGAGTAGCTTCTTGACCTACAAATCAATGAATAATTTTGAAAAGCACAACAGAGAACAAAACTGAGTAAAAGAGCAGCAGCAAACAGGAAGCAAGCACATTAGAAAGCTATCTTTTAAGCAAAAACTTTCTTCCATGCTAGCTGAACAATACAGTGCTGTTGTAAAGAAAAACATGGAGTAGAAAAGAAAAACCAGGCCCTAAAACCGTCATAACTCCCAAGTTAACCTGGCAGGTTGTGGGAACAGGACAAAGTTCTTACCTATATGAATACGTAGAACTTCGTGATCGACTTCTTGAGTGACTGTAAGATATGGACCTCGTTCTGTGTCTGGATTTAGACTCAGATTTACTTCGTGACCTACTGAGGCTCCTGGATGGGCTCTTGTCATCGCGACTTGGAGATTCCTCCTCGCTGGAACTTTCTTGGTTCCTTGGCCTTCTATTCAGCCGTGCTGTTTTTCTGACTTCATCAAAGAGAGATCCAGGTCTCACTTTATTTTTAGCTTTTATTTCAATTCTTAAACCTGCTGGTTTAGACTCTGGTGCTGAAGTTATGACCTTAACTTCTGCAGCAGTACTAGTTGCTGCTGGTTGCAAGTTACCAACACCTTGCAAAGGCTTCCATTTATTATCTATCATATTGCTTTGTGTGTTTTCAGTAATCTCACTTTTTAAACTACAGTCTTTAGCACTAGACACAGAGACAGCGTTATTTTCTTGCCTTCCTGTATCTTTTTCTTCTGTAATGTTAATAATGTCTATACTGTTGGTTCCTAGTTTGACAGCATCTTGTTCGGGGCGCTCAACCTGTAGCTCTTTGCTTATACCAGCACTTAAATCCTGAGGTTTAGCAGTAAAGATGACAGGAGACAAAATGTCCCCATCAGTTTTTCCTGGTGAATTACGATCTGGAGTACAAATCTCCATGTTGTCATCTGTTTGAATGACATCTTCCAAGCCGTTCTCGTTACTTTCTTCTGTTTGTTTCATCTCACCCTTGCAAGTGGCCACGTTTATTCCTGAGTTTAAAATGCTGCCTGAAGAGTTTGTCTCAGCACTGTCTTTATTGAGATTACTGAGATCTGGTGAGGCATCACATGTAGTGCTTTTACCTAAAAGGTTTTCATCCAGACAAGACTTCTCACCATTTCCCATTTTATCTTTGACTATTTCATCCTTTTCATAAGCTTCTGTTTTATCCTTTATGTCCCTGATAAGCTGCTTTTCTTTTTTATCATCCTTGCTAACTAGCTTTTCATCGATATCATCATCATCTTCTTCACCAAACTCCAAGGGAGGCTGCCAATGAAACATTTCTTTTCTTTTCTGAACTTTGTGTTTCTTCTCCTTTTTCCCTTTCGATTTTTCTTTTGCTTTTTTGGAATGTGCTTTTTTAAGTGTTTTTTTTGATCCATGTTTGTGTTTTTTTGACTTTCCTCTAACGTTTGTTGAGCTAGAACACGAACTCTCAGATTCAGAGGATGACAACTGCTTACTTGTCTTCAATGCAGAGTCTGAATCCAGAAAGCCTTCTGAAGAATTTGATTGTTTTTTGATCCTTTTATCCACACTATGCTCTGTATCAGACCCCGATGAAGCCTCTCCTTCTTCTTTACCAGAGGAGGGTCTGGAATCTCCCCTGTTACACCTTGCCTCTCCTCTTTCAGAATTTGATTCAGAGTCCCATTTACTGCCTGCATAGGATTTTCGTTTTGTGTCTGCACCACTCCTAGGCTGCTCAGAAGATTTCTCCTTGGCCATTTTCTTTTTAGCATGATCAGAATCACGCTCATGCCTGGACTTCTCCTCCCTTCGCTCCGAACTTAAGTTATTTTTATCTTGCTTCTGAGTATCTCCTTCTAATTGCAAGTGGCCTCCTTTTTCTTGGAGCACTTTTACTTTGGCAGAACGCTCACTGTCAGTAGAGAAGTTTGAAGATGATAAACTGTCACTCTCTTTCAATCCTGGAGAAGACTCATCGTAGTCTTTTGTACACTTATAAGGGAGAGTACTTTCAGAGCTGGTCTCTTGTCTCAGTTTCAGAGGCCGAGTTTTCGGATCACTCGATGTGGATTTTCTTTTGTTTCGGTGTCTATCATCATCACTAAGGGAATAGTAAGACGTTGACTCACTATAGCCTGACCTGTCACTGCGGTATTTACTCAGTGATGGTGACCTGCCAGAAGAATGAGATTTTGTCCTAGAGCTAGATCGACTTCTAGACCTTGTGTAAGATCTTGAGTATGACCTACTTCGAGAGGATCTGCTTCTTGATCTTGGACAACTATCTGAGCTCCTGTCACTACGATACTTGGAGTAACTGCTTCGATCACTATCTGAGCTCCTCTGTCGCTTACGATAGGAGGTAGAAGTGTTAGCCTCTTTAACCACTACTAAATTGTAACTAGTCTGTGTGGGTATTAAGTGGGTTGTTTTAGCTTTCATTTCCTGAATTCGCTCGTAAGATGGCTTCCATGGTTTCTGCCCAGGTTTCCACCTTGATGGCGGTGGACTATCACTTAAGGGTATAACAGGGAGGCTTTCTGGAACAACTGGTGGTACAACCACTTTATCACTGGGAAGAATAACTGCTCTTACAGGCTCGACAGTCTTGTTCAACTTATTTTCAGTTGGTCGTGTTGAAATATTCCGTGGAGAATTGGAAACCGTCTTTTGATGCCTGGAGTTAGAACTTGACCTTGACCTACTTCGAGAACGTGAGGATTTAGAGGGTGATCTTGACCTTGAACTTCTTCGGGAGTAAGATCTTGATTTAGACCTAGATCTGGACCTGGACCTGTAGTATGACCTAGTCCCTCTGCTTGATACAGTTGATGAGCTCTGGTCGTCTTTATCAGATTTAGACCAGTCTCTTTTGGATGAACGTCTAGAGGATGAAGAAGAAGAACGAGACTTCCTCTCACGATCACAAGATGACTTTGTCCTCCTGTGGAAGGAGCGAAAGGATTCTACGTCTGATGAGGCTGATGTTTTCTTCTTTTTTGTTTGTTTGTGCTTCTTGAAGTGCTTCTGCTTTTTAGATTTCTTTTTGTGTTTCACTTTCTTTTTCTCTTTTCTATGCTTTTTGTGATGGCTAGAATATCTTACAGTACTTAGATCAGAATAACCATTATGTGACCAAGACCTCGATCTCCGGGATGCACTTCTTTCATCCCATCTGCTTGTACATGGGTCACTCAACCTAGAAAACAAAGAAGATCTGGAATTACATCACTCTCAAGAGCCAGTCCTTTGTAAGAAATGAAACGGCCAACATCAGCACATTTTGCATGTTGCAGAACCTGTGTGAAGAGATTGAATGTTTTAATGCTCATAGTTCACAGGACTTTGACCTCTAAATCACATTCCAATAGAAATTTTAAGCTACCACCTAATTTAATATTCTTTTGGCTAGATGTAAAAGGAACTACCAGAAACACTTCCAATTATTTAGCAATTATGAATATAATATTTTTCAATTTTCCTTTTGATAGAAGTTCATATTTAGTATGAAGTCAACAGAAATTCTGGAGACCTGGTTTTCATCACAGAGTTTGCTAAAAGAACCTGTAACTATACCTCTAACTAAACCAGTATAGGACTGGTGGATTTGCTGTTGCCTGATGTCCAAAGAAACCACATCACTAAGTTTGAGGCTAAAGAAAATGCGACAAGCAAAAGAAAATTGGACACGCAAATTAATTACTTAAGTATCCAAGATGCCATCATCAGAAAAAAAGTCTTCTGATGCTTTTCTCTGTGTGCTCATCTGATTTCGCATTAGAAAGGATTTAAGAAAGTTTTTCACTTCTAATTTTCAGGATTTAAACGGAATGCGTTAACCACAAAAAAAATTTGAAATCAAATATTTAAAAGCTGAGTAGATGCAGTGCTTTGGGACATGGTTTAGTGGTGGTGTTGGTAGTGCTGCATTAGTGATTGGACTTGATGACCCTAAAGGTCTTTATCAGCCTAAATAATTCTGACAAGGTAGGTACACGTACATGTGCTAGTTTGAGGCTAACTGGAATATTTTAATAGAGAAAATGACACTCTAGGCTGTGAAAGGAAAACATGGTGATGTCTACTGCACTCATATGCTTGCTGAAAATTGTTTTGGGAAAAATAACCAAAACATAGATAAGGCATTCTGAGTCTGTCTGTCTCTGGGGACACAGAACAGCACCTGGGGTGGTCTAGCAGTTTCTGGCTCTGGTTCCTCTGCCGATTAATTTTCACTAACCACTTTTCTTCTAACTCCCCTGGCTGATCCTCCTAATTTACCTTGTGCGCAAGGCAAACCTTGGGGTAAGGTACAGGGGCGGGGAGAAGGTGGAAGGGTGGTTGGGAGCCCCTCCTGGGGTCTCTGATTTCTGGGAGGGGTGTTGTGTTTCTGTATTACCTTTAACTTGTATATTTCTGTAAATATTCCTGCATATAGTGTATATATCTACTTGCACATTGTGCTGAGCTGTAAATAGAGCTTCATTCCTTAACTTCCAGCCGTCTGAGTTCTAGTCTGGGTCATTTTACAAAGTGTGGGGTGGGGGGCAGGGAACTCCCAAACCATCACATCATACAATCTAACAAAGTTGTGTAAAAAGACATCATAAATTTTGTAGTAAGGATCTTACTTATCTCCTTTACTCCACTTCTCTCCACTTGGAGGTCTGTATGTTCGTAGTCTCTGCATCTCCTCCTTCCAGTGAGGAGGGGTCTCACTGCTCTCATCATCATCGGATTCAGAACAGGAGCGCGATCGAGGTGGGGTGTGATAGCGCTGTGAAAGCAAAGACTTGAGCTGATAACAGGGTTTTCTTTAAGGGAATGGATAACACAGAATATACAGTGTCTCCTACACAGATTTTGCATGTACTTTCATAATGCAAGCTGGACAACATTATCCACACAAAGTCTAGGAAGAAAATGCAAGTTTTAGATTTCCTGCCAAAAATACCCACTTTTGGAATGCATTTATCCTGCATCAGGAACTGAGTTACATGGTTAACTAACTTTTCACACTCTAAGAGCACTGCACAAAGTTTCAGAGTGGCCAGTAGATAAAAAAGATAAAAGGAAAAATCAAGGAGGAGATAATGAATTCCCTTCTGGAACAAGATCACAATCACTGCAGATAACAAACTTTTTTTTTTCTGGTTACTAAAGCACAGATGTGTCACTTCAGTTAGCAGACACTTAACTGCTTGTCTGTGTAAAGACAAGCCCTGTTTCAAAAGTTACTGTTGTTCAGAAATGAGAACCCAGCGTAGAACACATTTCATGCAAAAAAGAACCGAAAACAATAAAGCCAAACTTCCATGAAAATGTAGTGAAGCTTTGGTCTTAAAAAAAAAATATCTGCTTAGGCACAGCATTTAAGTAGGCAGTAAGAGCTACTTGTGGAACAGAGAAAAAAACTCTTAACAGTGCTAACTTGTTATTTTCCATTACCCAGTTGGATACACACTTAGGTAAATTCTGTGAGGAAATTACATGCTCCTCAACTCAATAATTAAAAAAACATCTGGGTTCTACTCAATTATTTTGAGCCACTTATAAGAGTAAGCAATATGTGAAAATAAAATTATATATTGTCTGTCAGCATAAAAACTGAAAGATATAATGGTTTATTCAGATAGTTACAGATAGAAGGCTTTAAGACACCCTGTTTACATTAAAAAAAAAAAAGATAACCTACCATTGGATCTAGAACTTCCCTATCCTTTGAGTGGAAACAACAATTACTTGGAAAGAAAATAAAAAGAAAGGCTTTTAGAGATGAAAGGAAGGAATAAGTAAGTTGTCACATACGATTGTGCCTCTTCCTTTAATTTTTCGTCCAGACTTAGAGACTGAGGGTTTCTGGTCATTGAGAACTGGCACAGCATCAAGAAGCTTCCTACATAAAATATGAGTATACATAGAAAAAAACCCAAAACATCACAAAACCAAACACAAAACACCTAACTTATACCAATTTTAACTTAACCATGCAAAAATTAAAAAAAAATTATTTTTTTTTTTTGGAGATGGCAGAACTAAGAATTCTCCTAGGAATAAAGCAAGACAAAAAGTTGTGCAACAGAATGCAAATCAACATGTACTTGTTTTCAACCAAATGTGTAGCTCACATGGAAATAAACTACAGCTATGAACTTGCACTCTGTTAAAGTGGCACCTCGTTTTTCTGAAGAGGTTCATTCATGCACTGGTGCACAAATCACAAAAACAACGTGGACAAAATAGTTTTAGTACCTCAGCAGTTAAGAGTTCTTAGGTTCTAAAGCTATCTTCTCTCTGTAACAACATGAGGTAATTCTGCATTCCTTTTTACAGTTTGTGTACTATTCTTGACAGAAGCAGTTACCAAAAATTGGGAAACATCATTAATCTTTCAAGAAAAGGCTTATAGGAGACTAGAAAATTAACTGAAATAAAAATCCCCATCCCAAACAGATTTTAGAGGTATATGGTAATGTAATATATCAACTCATCCGAGTTCAAAAGAAAAGACATTTGATTTAAAAAAAAAAAAAAAGAATTATGCTGCAGTTTAGTAGGGGTGCAAAACACAACTGGAAAGTAACTCAAGAACACTCGACTTCCTATTTTCTTTTATTCTCAAATATCATGTGGGTCACAAAATTCTGTGTGAGTGACTTTGAATCAAAGTTTCATCTACTGTGTGAGATGGTACTTCCCTATGAAAAGCTGATAAAGTTAGGCTTGTTCTGCCTGGAAAAGAGAGGGTCTCCAGGGAGACCTTGCTGAGGATTTCCAGTACTTAAAAGTGTTCTATAGGAAAGACAGGGAGAGACACTTCAGCGGGTCCTGTTGTGACAGGACAAGGGATGATGGTTTAAAGCTAGAAGACAGAAATTTAGGTTAGAGAGAAGGAAGACATTTCTTACACTGAGGGTGGTGAGACACTAGCCCAGGTTGCCCAGAGAGGCGATAGAAGCTATCCCTGCAACCAGTCCAGGTCAGGTTGTTTGAGGCTCTGAGCAACCTGCTCTATTTGAAGATGTCTCTGCAGGGGGGTGGATTAGTTGACCTTTAAAAGGTGTTCTCCAATTCAAACTATTCTATGACTTGCTAAGGTTTATACTGCAGAATTTCTTCTAGAGTTATTCACATTTTGGTTTTTTTTTAAATCTTCTGTAACTGAGTTGAAGGTCCTAACATGTATGATCCCTAAGGATCAATGAAACTAAGTTGTTAGATCTCACTGAAAAATGCTGACACAAGTTGTAAGGACTACTCAAAGAAAACTGTAAAAAGGACAATTAAATTACCTCATTTAGAAATTCTGACAGTAGAGTCATCATTTGCTTTCAGTAAGGTAGAACTTTAGCAGGAAAGGTTTATGCATTGTTTCCACCAAGTGAACATAATAACATCAATGTTGCTTACGGTTCAGGCTCCACATTGACAATAGGCACATCTCTTCTTAGCAAAAATCTATTTTCAGGCACTGGGGGAATTTCTTCAGGACGTACCACAGGCTTGTCCCTCTTTGCACTAACATCAGTTGCTTTTTCTGTTACATCGCTCTTGTCAGAAAGGCTGCTGTGGGTAAAACGTTGAGAACTCAAAATCAAGTGTCAACTGACAAACACCACTTCTCAGAGTGAATACTAAAACAAGCCCATGTGATGCATCAGACTTTGACAGTTTAACAACTGAAATGTGCTTCATTAAGCAGCCCAGTTTAGGCTAAGAGAGAGACTGTGCGCTACTACTGGAAAGAAGATGCAGTTCTTGCTTTGCAGCAAATAATTTTGCTTTAATTTGCCATGAAATATAATCAATTAGACATCAAAGATCTATTATTTGTCTAATGTCTCAGGTATTTTGAGTCCCACAGGTCTTCTGTGTCCCAAATACTTTAACATGTTGAGACTCGTTTCAAAGTTGCTCCAGCTTCTCGCTACTAACACCTTAAAAGTCTTCCACAGAAATGCCCTCACCAAGCTCAGCTTTAAGATTTCATTTGGTTTTGTTGCTTATAAAACCAAACAGCAAATTCAAAATTAAATAGATGTATTTGAATATTCATTGCTTGAGTATTTCATGGAAACAAAGCAAGAGTTTCTCAGATTTCTCTGGAATTCTTAAGATATTAGTCACCGTCTTTGGCTTGAGGTTTGCTTGCACCTTGGATCCTCTTTCTTCCTCTCTTCCTTTCTTCGCTTTTTCGACTGTTTTGCTTTAGCTCTTCTTTTACGTTTTCTCTTTCTGCTTCTTTCATTTTCATCTTCACTTTCAGATGAAGTTTCTGAAGAGCTTGATGCACTGGAGGAGGAGTCTGAAGCCTCTGACTCAGAACATACTTTTCTCTTCTTCTCCAAAGCTTAAAACAGATATTTCAAATTTACAGTGTGTACACACAGCACAAAATAGTTTCATCTATGTATACATGCAAACACAGTGCTTCAGAGGAGCTCTGTGAACTTTTTTCACAATGAGTTGCACTAAAGCACAGCAAAAAGTTCGGTAATTGTGTCTTGTCTAAATCCATACCAATAAAATGATACAAATATTTTCCAAAGATAGCTGTAAAATATCCCTGAAAGTAAACTGTAATAACTTCTATGCACAACATCTACCAGATAAGAGACAGTAGTGCAAAGCAAAATAATTTTTGAATGAATACACTAAGTTTTTATAAGCTGAACAGTTTAAAAAGGTAGTTTCTGTAGAAGGCAAGGCAGAGGCAACAAAACCTTAGACAAAGAGTTAGTCAAAGTCTCCACTGCTCATTTGTAAAACTTGTCCTTCTCTCCTTTCTCTTCCCCAAGCTTTTATATCATCTATTCTCTTGACTTCCTCTAAATGACAAATAGCCACATTATCCTTAAGGAAAGTCAAAAGTGAAATAGAAGACACAATTTTAGAACACTCTACTACTTTACAGCAACTGTTCAAATATATTTAAAATAATTCCTTCCCCAAGTCATCTCATGCAAAGAAAAATGTTGTTGATTGCAAATACTGCATGTATTAACATCACATCATCTTAAAAGAAGCCTGCGGAAATCACACAAAATTCAACTTGAAGGAAAATGTCATTATCTCCACCTTTCAGAGTCAGAAAAATAAATTCTAATTATTTTTTGATAAGGCACATTAACCTCAAGCATTAATCAAGGAGAACAAGAAGCAGGCAAGACACAAAGGGTTAGGGCAGAAAATCCTTTTCCCTTGCAGTGCTTTCCTCACCTACATCACAATTTAAGTTTTAAAAGCTTGCAAGAATTAATGAAGATGCTAGAGGTTTTACCACAATGATTTTTAGACACTTGCATTACTTTTATACTCTCTGAAAAGAGTATCAACATTCAGTAAAGTTCAGGTGTAGTTAGCTTACCATCTTTGGCTGATTTGGTAACAAGTACCCCACAGTCAATAACTCGCACATCTGCATAAGGCCTACTTGCTGTATCAGTTTTCAGGTTTTCTATTTGTTCTATTACTTCAAACCCAGAAATAACCAGTCCAAAGACAACATGAACACTGCAGAAATAAAACATTTGGAAAGTACAAACGTACTGTAGTTATTTTCTGGTGAATTACAGATTTAAAAAGTCATTCTGAAATAGACACATTCAGCTCTTAGAAACGAAGAAACTTAGAAAATTTTTATCACTTTTACATTTACAGCAATGTCAGGATTTCACAAAAAAAAAGTGAAGCACAGGTCCACTCCAGTTCAATTTGAGAGATATACTTGATGTCACTCTACTCTCTTCTACATGGGCAGGGTAAACAGGTCATCATTACTAATCCATCCTTCTATTTTTAAAGTTTTGTGCAAGAGAGAGATCAAGAGTCCATATATAAAGATGACAAAGAACTGCAGTTTTCCCTAGAGAAGAGGCATTTATTTATAGGTCTATACAAACCCAGCATGCAAATTCCCACTGGCATTGCAAGAGACAGTCCTAATTAATCCCCAGTTTTGTTCTACCACATCACATTTCTCTTTCCTTCTTCCATTTGCCCCATAATTTATACATCCAAGAACTAATATATTTTGGGGATAAAAACATACCACAAGAGAAAGCATTATACAAACTTGACATTTCAGCTCACTGATTTATGGACTGAGGGCAGCAACCAGCTTTAAAATAATAATGTCAGGATTTAAGAACTTCCAGCAGCTTTAGGAAGCAAGTTGCAACTTGAAAGTTTTATAGGACTGAAACTTTTGTTTTCCATCTTACTGTGCTTCCCCCATTGTTGTCTACTTTCAATAGAACAAGACAACTCACAACCTTGAAATTTTAGTCATCAGAAACTATAAAAGATTCTTACCCATCCAGATGAGGAGCAGGTTTTGTTGTTCTGTTTGACAAACAGCAAGATGGTAGGATGGTAAAAAAAAAAAAAAAAGGAAGAAAGAAAATCAGAGATTCAGATGAAAATAAAAAAAAAAGAGGAGAATGGCACAGGAAAAAAAAGGAAAAGAGAGATGAAGGTAAGACACAAAAAAAAGTGAGAAAATCCAGTTACATACACGGAATTAAACTTGATAGATTATTATACACAAGGTTTTTTTACACTTTCACATGAAATCTGTTTGATGCTTAGCTAACTGTGAATACTTGAAAACTGTACCAAATATCACTTTATGCATGCAATAAATAATTTTCAAGTAAGTGCCTTTAAATACACATTCAAATATAACTCACTACCATTTTTAATCACGGAGAAGATACAATTTGGCACTCAATAGTGGGTAACTAATGGAATTTAAATGTTTCTGAAACTGTTAGGTTCCTACATTACAAGGTCACAGATTATTAAAAAAAGAGACGAGTTATTATATGTGATAAATTCTGTTTCCACCCCCTCACACTTCTTCCTTGCTCTCCCTTTACTTGATTGGCCTCATGACTCAGAATTGGAAGCAATACTTTTATCTTTAACCGTCAAGATTATAGCACTTAAGCTCATGTGCTCACAGGCTTCCCAAAAGCACAATGCAAGCAGACATTAGACACTACTCTATTTCTGTGATAAACATGGTCTTCAGCTTCCCATTTAGCTGTTTCTAACCTGAAGGAGAAATGCAACTGCATTACATTTTGTAGACTAGCCTAAAAGGCATTTGGAATTACGCCCAATTTCTGACTTGACTTCAAAACAGGATGTTCAAGGCTGTGCATCCATAACTCTGTGTCATGATTCACCTTGCCAATGATACTGCTACAACCCTGCAACTCTCTACATCCTCTTCCAAAAGAGAAAGGGAATTATTTCTAGATGTGAGCCGCAGGGAACCTTGCTAAGCAAATTCAGTTAAATACATCAGAACTTGCATTAATCTTACATATTGGGGAAGAAAAAAAAATTTGCATTCGAAGCAATTTTAATACTAGAATATTCTTCCTCTCCTCCCTAGCAATATCTTGCCTTTCTAGTTTTCTTCCAATGAACTCTCCTCTCTCAAAATAAATAATTAGATGCTTTTTCTAAATTTACAGTCACACAGATGTGGCACAATGAACTCACTTTTTCACTGCTATAAGAAAATACTGTTTTCAAAGCACAGATCTTCACTCAAATGTGGAACTACTAGGTCATAAAACACTGCAGTGCTGGAACCCATGCCAAAAGAAGGAGCTGTGAAACAGGAGTGTTTACACTCCTGATTTTTTAAAGTTTGAAATGCAAGCCAGGGCTTCCACTTCCACAATGCTAAATATTAAGAAAACCTCTCTGGTTTAATAGAGGAAAAGAAACATTATCAAGACAACATTTAATTTCTCAGTGGTGGTTGGGGGTGCTCTGTTCTTCCCTTGCTAATATAGAGCATTAGGTTATAAACAGAAAATTCTTACAGCTTCTCAGGTTCTTTAAGCAAAAGTTAACTGCATTGACCACCTGCTGTTAGGTAACCAGTTTAAGCAGGTTTAATTACAAAGCTGATTTAAAGCAGTGAAAACCCAGAAGTGTGTTACTTTAATGAAACCAGTAATAAACAAAGCTCAGTGCTTAGAAATAGCTAGAAACAGTAACAGGTTCAGACACTTGAGATGAATGCTATGGTAATGTGGTAATGCCATGCAGCAGCACCACCACTTGAAGAGATCACCCAAGCATGGGCTTTCTTTAGACTAGCCCTCAAAAAGCAAAGAAAGGGACTCTTGGTTCCTTAAAACCCATGCAGAGATTTCTTCCATTACACTGGCAATTTGACAGATCGAATGGATAGGAGCCTTCTTCATTTAGTTGTTCATGAGGTGACATCACAAAGAAAAGGAATAATCCAAAAGAAAACTTCTCAGATACACAACGAGGAGTTGGGTGACTTAACAGATGCTTCCTACAGGAAGCAGAAACACAGCTCCTCATTGTGCTCTTGAAAGTTTTCTCAATTCAGTGTCAGGTCTGTAACAGGATGTTTATTCTGCAAATGTGCACTTTAAAAGACCACTTCAAGTTTTCTGGATATAGTCTGCCTTTTTCAATCCTTGAACATTTGCTTTGGCTTCAAAACTTAATCAGGAGGAAGCCTACTTACTGCCTTTGCACTATAGAAACATGAAGTTGTGAGGAGTTCCTCCCCTGAAATAGTGTTTTATTAAAATATTTTGATACAGAACTTTTTGTAATGTGAAACATTCAATATCAAAATAATATATACTATTATCCAAGTTCTTCACTTAAAGATACTGCTGAAGAGAAAAGCATCTTTGATAAAGGCATGTTATCACCCACCCCCCAAGAACTCCAGTCCTAACACAGGATTCAATACACATAACAATATGATCAGGAGAAAAAAAAAAAAATTAAAAAAAAAAATCAAGAAAGATAAAAACAACAAAGAAGAAAAGGAAAGGACACAGCCTTAGAGGAATGAGACATTACCTTTGGAGCGCACGATGTAACACTGTTTCTGTAAATTTTACACAAAAATGGCAGAAATAAATTGTAATACATTTTCAGACAAAACTGAGTCTATGTTTCATTAAATACAAAGTTTAAAATTATTATTAAACCAAGTTGTACGCAGAACAAGGATGCCTAAAAGAGGGCTCTAAATTTTCTTTAGGAGGTAAGGTTACTTTGAAAACTACAGTTAAATTCTCCTAAAAAAAACAACCAACCAACCAACCAAAAAGAAACCTACAGATATAACCTGCTTACATCCACCATTATAAAGATAAGTGGTTAGGAGAAAATTGTGTACCACCCCCCAGCCCTCCCAAGTCTCGATCCAGTAAAGTGTTAGAACACAGACATGAATTTCAGCAGATGAATAACTGTTTGCAATGGGTTTATTCACATGCTTGCAGCTCCTGAAAGTGTTCAAATGCTCTGCTTTACCCAGTCCTATGAGTGTACTTCATGGATTGGTATCCCATTGCTCACATTTTGATTTACAAATGAAATGGGATAAATTAGAAAGTTTACTACTTGATGCACTTCGTGATTAGCTGCCACCTCCCTTCTATGATGAAACTTTTCTAAATCTAAGCAAAATAGATATTTTCTTTAAAATATGTGCATTGCTTGTGTTCAGAATTACACAAAATGTATTATAGATGCAAAAGAAGACAAAAACACACCAACTAATACCACAATTCTACTCTGGTATAATTCTGAACAGCAGCAATCTTTTCAAAATGCATTAGCAGTTGAGCTTACCCATACTGAGCATCCCTTCCTCCCCCCTACCAATAAACTATTAGCTCTTAATTACATCTCTGCATATTTGAGCATTGAAACTATCTGTTTGTTACTTACTGCACACAAAAGTATCTTGTGAGTACTCTCACGTGGGCTGTGCTCATTTAAAGCAAATTTGGGTCAAGCCAATGGGCCCTGCCTGCATGTTAGGTGCACATATATCACTTTTGCTCAAAGATAAGGCAATGTCAGCCCCTTTCTTTGACTCATAGCTGTTTCTGTTGGTGATAATTGTTCAGTAATTAGTTCAAAGGTATTTCATTCACAGTACAAAAAAATCCCACCAACCAACTACTGATAAGAGAAAAAACAAACAAAAAAACCCCCTGGTTTGGAACACCAAAAAGACCTGAGAAACGAATTAACTTTAACAAGCTGGTAATAATCAGAAAATCATCTGTTAAATCAAAACAAGTCCTCACAATTTTTTATCCTTCATTCAGCAGATCAAAGCTAAAGTTAGTTTTGATAATTTGCAGCTAAGCATGGCACCACACATTAAACTTCTTTAAAAAGAAAAAAAGCTGTTTAGTTTTGGGCAAGAAAGCAAAGATTGAGAGGTACATTACAACAACAATACCCTCTATATGGAAAAGTAAATAAGTAAATCTAGCAGTAAGAGCAAAACACCCTCGGGTTTTAAATAGCTTCTGAACAGAGAGGCAAGAACTCCAAGCATTTGAGCAGATAAGAGACAACCTAGGACTCCTATTTAAGTTGTTATAAGGATGAATTCCTTAGTAAACTAGACAGCTAAATAACAAGGCAGTAAATTAATTATTACACAGAACTTCCCACTGACAACAAAGAGGTTGGCGACTTCATTTTGGCCTCCTATTGTTTTCTTTATGCTTCATTCCACACTTCTCTTTTTTCACTAAGTGCAGCTTGACAGACTTTGTATGAAAAGGGAAGCAAAGCTCATGCCAGCATTTGTAGGCTCAGGAGTCTCAGCATTATAGTACTTTGTGTACTTGTTTTTCCCAGAAGTTGCACTTTTATACTGCAGTTTTCCTTGCTAGCAGGTTGGGCACAGGCATGTGCATGATGGAGCTGCTCTCCTGAGACTACAGACTATTACCAGATCAATTTAACAGAGAATCCCACCACATTGCTTGAGAAGAACATCATCCAACTAGTAATAATAGCCACTAAGCTGGAACACCCAAGACCAGGCTGACTATGCTTCCAAACTCTAGATCAGGGACCTAAAGACAATAGCTGTATTTGGACAATGCTCTGGATGTACTCCCTCAATAATAATAATACTAAATCACAATGATCATCTCTTTGACAGTACTTCAGAACAGGTATAAGAGTACATAGAAAAAGGAAGTGGTTCCTGCCAACCTCTACCCCAGTCTTAGAATTCCATATCTCAATTCCAACGTGAACAACTGAAAGAATATTAACACACTCAGGTAGCTTTGAAACACTCGCTAAATAACTGATGCTTCTAAAGAAGTTACTCAGAAAATAATTAAATCAAAGTGGTGCTATCTGAAAATACAAACAGCCCATTTATAACTTGGTGTCTTCTAACTATCTCCACAAGCCTGCAATAAATTGCTACAACAGATCCCTTTGGGAAAAAAAAAAAAAAAGAACCAAACTTAAGTTTGAAATTCCAGTATTTCACAAATGCTAACATTATAAAGGGATAGTTTCTGTATCCTTTCTGTTGGATTTCAACAAGATGCATTTCATTAGAGTAGGAAATGTTTCACAGACACACATGGGAACAGACTTGGCCTTTTTAAAGGCCTTGTGCATGAAACACAGAACCCTTCTTCAGCTAAACATTCTCCTTTCAACCCAACAGCTACCCCTGTTCATGTAAGAAAAAAAGAAAGTGGAGAAAAATCAACCAACAAACATTAAACACTGCATTTCTGGCACTAGCTACACACATTTCTGACTCTAGTCTCCTTTTCCATCTTGCCAGTCTGTTTCTAGAGTTTTAATTTATGTTTATTCATATGCCACTAGCCTCACTGGAGCTTCCTAACAATACTTCCAAGGTTTTTTTTTCCCTTGTCCAGTGCTCTACTGTTGCTTATAAATGCTTTAAGCACACTCATGGTAGAGAAATTCCTGATGAATCAAAGAAAGTAGATGACACTTTAGGATAGGCCAGATGCTTGTTTACATGAAGATTAGTCTGGAGTTTCTACGTCAAGCAAAACTGACCACTAGAACTCAACTTTCAACACTTTTGAGCCACTGCATGGAGTCATGTTGTGACCAGTCAGTAGAGTCTGCCTAAGTCCCTAGTTCTTCCCAATGACAAGTTTCAGTGATAAGCAGGGAAAGCATTTCTGCTGAATAAGCAAAAAGTAGCAAGAATCCTGATTGTAACAATTTTAGCCCTGCATGAATAAATTCTTACAAGAAAATAATCTATTTGTCCTCCTGATCATCAACATGAGAGAAGTTATGAGAAAATAAAAAGCAAACAGAGGTCTAAAGGATTTCAGATGGAGATTAATTATTTCCCTTTCTATAAAATGAATCAATAATTAAAAACAAAACAAAAGAAATCTGAAGGCTGCCACTGAAGACTACCTTTTACACAATTTTCACGTGGAAAACATTTTTTCTACTGGTGAACTACTGAATAACTGTGTGTTCTTGAGTGCAAGAAACACATTTAATTTCAAAGAGCATCACTAAAGGAAGTAAGCATTCTATTAAAGAAAAGCTGTACAAATGCATAGTACACTCCCTGAAGTAATCAGATAAATGTCACCAAGCAAGACTAACTGCTTCAATACACTGCATTTTCAAGTTAAGGCAGTAAAATCTTTAGTAGTTGCTTCCTACTTTCCATCTTGAAACTCAAAACTCCCTGACTTATGAAGCAGAAACCAAGGTCCAACATTAAAAATCTGTACAAAAAGAGATGGTTGAGCTATGAGTTTCATAGCATAATAGCACAGTTTGAGTTGACAGGGACCTTTAAAGGTCATCTAGTCAAACTCCCCTACATCAGCAGGGACATCTTCAACTAGAACAGGTTGCTAAGAGCCCCAGACTGCCTGACTTGGAATGGTTTCAGAGATGGGGCTTCCACTACCTTTCTGGACAACCTGGGTCAGTGTTTCACCACCCTCAGCATAAAAAACCTCTCTTTCTTATATCTTGTCTAAATCTCTTTCTTTTAGTTTGAAACCATCAACCCATGTCCTGTCACAAGAGGTTCCCCTTAAAATATGTTCCCAGCTTTCTTATTATTCCCTTTATGTGCTGCAAGGTCTCCCAAGGTTTCACCATCCATGCCTGTTTATTCATAAGCTAAGCTATCAAACATGAACCTGACCTTACACTTGACACACATCTCATACATTCACAAGTAGCCCAAATAAATATTCATTCCCAGGGTCAGCTGCAGTACTGGAGACCAGAGATGGTATTCACCTTAAATAGAGACACTTGGACTACAGTAAAGGCATCCATCAGTGAGGCAGGATCTCAGCTGCTGGTCAGATTTAGGGAGAATGCTCAATTGCCAACTTACAGGCACCTTAAGTTCCTCTGCTGTATCCTGCATGGCTTTCAGCTGCTGCTCCAGGACAGCAGGTGCAGGTGCTACACCACATTTCCATTCCCTGTCTCAGAGCTCCCAAAGGTGTCTCAGACACCATTTGATGTCTGCATGCAGTAAAATGAAAAAAGCCCAGGTCAAGATGGTAACAGGAGCCCAGAGCACCAAACCATGGTTTAAAGACTTGACAGCTGCCTGCTCAAAGCTCACTGGTTATAGTGGGAGTTTACTTCTGGGCATAATTCAGCTTCAAGCTAAGGCATTGCAGGATATCCAAAGAATCTCCATAGGGCAGAACGGGCAAGACATAAGACCTTTAGAACCTCCTCACCCTTCTCTGAAGCTGAAGGCCAGGTAGGACACTCCAGGGCTCTAACAATAGCTTTAGATTCCTGCAGGAGAGTCTAGCTTACATGGAGATGATCATGTTTAGTTGTCTTACTCTACCTGAGTTCCCAGACTGGCATTCTCTCTTTACAGTGTTATTATGAAAAAAATAGAAATTTTGAACAAAATCTACCTCTTTCACAATACTGTGTTTGATGAAACTGCTCTTAAATACTGCTCATGTCATTGTTCCATCTAAATGGTAATTTAGCATCCAACACAACCTTAGGTTGTTTTGGTGCATGGGGAGTGTTCATAGCCATTAAATCTAATCAAACAAGAAAGTTCACTCTACTAAGCATAAGGGAAAACAGACAAATTCTGAATCAAATGCAGGAGAGAAGAAACTTTAGAGCCCTCAAATGACAGCTTCTTGACTGATGTGACATCATTAAATTTCCATGTATACTGTTCAGATAAGCTTAAAAATGGAAAATCATAGCAAAGGGACCAAAAGGTAAGTCATCATGAAGTAAATAGCAAATTAATAGCCTTCAGAAAGCTTATTAAACCCCAGAGTCTTTAACAGAGATTGTTTTCCATATTGAATGTCTATACAGATCCAGATTTACTGTAAGGGAGCACAACACCTTTAAAATTTGGTTTAAAGGTAAGAGGAAAAAAGAAAAAAAGCTTGCAATTTTTGCAATTGACACTTGCAATTTTTCACAATAGTAACTGAAAAATATCCTCCTAGATTCTTACTCATTTTCCATTTTTAGAGCATTCTTTAGGAGGAGACCTAAAAATGTTTCTTATCTGAACTTCATCATATCATACTGAAGCTCTTTTTCAGGCAAGGAAAAATAAAGAAAGAAAGATTGAGGACAATTTACTCCTTTACTGAAGACAGTGAAGCGCCATTCATTCTTATCCCCCAAGAAAGATGGCAAAGAAGAATATTTCTTTTTTTTCTGGTGAAGTAACTACACTAAAATTTACTTCTGAATATAGCAGAATTATTTAACAGAAGTTCTTAGCACAAACCCTAAGTTATAATCCAGATCTTTCCAAATACAAAAAAAGTTTTAAACAGTTACAGAAGCCAGTTTTAAAAAGTGAGTTCACAGGAGGAATTAGTAAAAGAATGCTAATTAGCTTAAAAAGGGTAATAGTGAACACAACTATTTTAACTATTCACTATTTAGTGAATACAACTATTTTAACCAGAAGTCCCTGCACAGAACAGATCTGAGTATTCATTGATGGTAGAGAATTGTTTTCTACAGTTTAACACAATATTGTTACATAGTAGACTTTTTATTTTTAAAAAGGTAATGAAGTAAAAAAATCATTATCAGCACAGAATATTACATAGTGTTGGTACCAAAGGGGTTGGTATATGCACAAGTAAATAGAATTATGCAGCAATATAGAAGAAAAGTGTGCCAGGCACAAAACCTCCAAAACAAAATGTAAACAACCCCCATAAAAACCGAAAACCACAAAACAACCCCAAACAAAAAAGAACTCCTAAAGCAACCCCTAACTCATCCTCCCCATGAAAAACAAACAAAAAAACTCCAAGGCAAAAAAAAAAAAAAAAAAGGCACATGCAAAACCACACAAAGGACCTCTCATTCCCTTTTGCATACAATGCTTGACACTGCCATTTACAGATGATTTGTTCAGATTTAGTTGCTGCACACACAGAGCCAAAGAAATCTGTTTCCTGGACACTAAGAGATTATTGTATAAACCTTTTTTTTTTTTTTTTTTTGGGTAAAAAGCAATGAACAAGGAACATCCATGCAATGCCAGCTTTTATTTCGAATGAATGCCACAAGCAACTTGTGCTAACTAATGTCTTCTATTGTAGCTTCTGCTGCAGGTACCCACTCAACCCAACTTAAAATAAGGCAGAGATCATGGTTGTAGGCAATTTAGCAACACCCATCTAGAACGTGGTTGTAGGCAATTTAGCAACACCCATCTAGAACGTGGTTGTAGGCAATTTAGCAAGACCCATCTAGAACACGGTTGTAGGCAATTTAGCAAGACCCATCTAGAACACGGTTGTAGGCAATTTAGCAAGACCCATCTAGAACACAGTTGTAGGCAATTTAGCAAGACCCATCTAGAACACGGTTGTAGGCAATTTAGCAAGACCCATCTAGAACACGGTTGTAGGCAATTTAGCAAGACCCATCTAGAACACGGTTGTAGGCAATTTAGCAAGACCCATCTAGAACACGGTTGTAGGCAATTTAGCAAGACCCATCTAGAACACGGTTGTAGGCAATTTAGCAAGACCCATCTAGAACACGGTTGTAGGCAATTTAGCAAGACCCATCTAGAACACGGTTGTAGGCAATTTAGCAAGACCCATCTAGAACACGGTTGTAGGCAATTTAGCAAGACCCATCTAGAACACGGTTGTAGGCAATTTAGCAAGACCCATCTAGAACACGGTTGTAGGCAATTTAGCAAGACCCATCTAGAACACGGTTGTAGGCAATTTAGCAAGACCCATCTAGAACACGGTTGTAGGCAATTTAGCAAGACCCATCTAGAACACGGTTGTAGGCAATTTAGCAAGACCCATCTAGAACACGGTTGTAGGCAATTTAGCAAGACCCATCTAGAACACGGTTGTAGGCAATTTAGCAAGACCCATCTAGAACACGGTTGTAGGCAATTTAGCAAGACCCATCTAGAACACGGTTGTAGGCAATTTAGCAAGACCCATCTAGAACACGGTTGTAGGCAATTTAGCAATACCATCTTTCTCATGAACAGCGCTTCTCTGTTTAAGAAAAGCTCAACTGTCGCATTACTTCTACTCACATGAAAAATTGGGAACCATTGGTATGTTTCCCTCGGTTTGCCATTGACAAAAGGAACGCTCTGTCATGTTTGAGAATAAAGTTTTCATCTGTTTGAAGAAAAAATATGTTTGTCAGATTCTTCCCCGTCGAGGAACACAAGTCTAATTGTCTTAGCAACTTATGGGTGCTATGAGGAGAAATGCTGCAGCTGCTGAAGAAATATGAACAGGTTGGAAAACCCAAAAAAATCAATCACGTTGAGACAAGCCCCTCTAAAGTTACAGTAGATGCAGTTATGAGACAGAAAACATTCTTTCTGGGAGAAAAAGTATCATATACAAGGTAAACATTTCTAATGAAGTCATGGTTAGTGCCTTCAATAAACATTAGACTCTCATAGACCTGGATTTAAATCCAGCATTTTCTAAGCAAGAAGATTGGCAGATTTACTGACATCCTGAAGCAAGATTTTAACACACACGATCCTGTTATTTACACAGCATGCACCTCAGGTAGAAAAGATCTAAGGACAAAGGCATTTCCCTGGTAGGGCACGTTCAGCCATTTCTCCATTCAAAACTGGAAGTCTCAAACCACACAAGGGGAAATAAACCTAGACACCTGACTGAGAAACTAAAGAACACGTTCTTCCTGCAAGCCAAGTATGATATTAATTAAGAGTCAACTAAACATGCATTTTGTGTTTCAGTGAATTACAGAGGACTTCTGGTTGTACAGCATAATGTAAAACTAGATCTGAAATTAATTTTCCAAACAAACTCAGTTACATATCAAACCACAAAGCTGCATGTTTAGCACTCAGCACCTTCAGAAGCAAACTCCAAAATGGATCTATTTGAGACTCTCTTTTGACTAAAGGCTGTAATTCTTCAACACCAAACTAGGTCTCTGTTGAAGACAAACTTAATGGCATGCACTTACACAGGCAGAACAAAACAGACAGAACCAGGGGCTGTTACATAAACACATATTGTGCCTTTATTAACATTTCAATACCACAGCAACTACTGGTTTTCTTGCAAGAAACAATTGTGTGTCTTTAAAGGAATGCTTTATAAACTCACCATTTTCCTTCCAACAACAGACTTTCCAAAGAGGTAAATGTACATTTATTTATTTACAAGTACTTTGCAAGCAAAATAATTTGTGTAGCATGTAAACAACGCCAAGCACTTTTTAGAAAGGAACACTAGGCATACAAACCTTGAATAGGGAAAGGGAGGAAAAGGGACATCAACAAAAGAAGAAATAACTGTTTAGAGCTGGAAATTATACCAGAATTCTTTCTAAGAATAAGTCATTAACCCTCAGAAAGGTTAGACACAGAACTCTTCGTTTCTCGGAGCAACACAGATACCCATCTACAAAGGGATGTATCAGTTGTCTATGTATTTACTAGGGAGGGTACAAGGGAACAGAGTTTGAATTTGTGTTACTGAGCTTTTGTCTCTTACCTTTTCATTTTGCAAAAGACCACATTCTCTATAAACAAAAGAATATGTTGACAGTTTTAGGCAGGAAGATAGGAGTTTATTCATGAATAAAGTTGCCTAACCTCCATGCTGAAAGTCATGTTTAACCAATAATGTTAGCCTTAATTAATTGTCAGTTAAAGTTAAGTATTACCCAAAAAAATTATCTGAAAGTCATGCATATAAAAAAGATTCTCATGCAACATTAGTTTCATGCAAAAGGTGATCTATAAGTAGACCTGTTTTCATTAAGCAGCTTGGGAATCAAGACTTGTTTATCTCAGAGCTGAACAAAGAATCTGCAAAGACACATTTCCTCTTACCTTTAAAAAAGCCACCATAAATAGATTCACCTCCTTTTCCATTACCTAGGCATTAAAAAGCATGAATTAAATATTTTCATTTATGAAAACAGCTGTATTAACATTCCACCAGTTCATAACAAACCAGGATACTGTGGCCACCAGTACGAGAGCATAAGCTCCTTAATTAAAAGTCACAGTCACGCCTTATCCTCTTGACACTCCAAATATTGAGAATGAAGATTGCCTCAGTGCCTCTGAATGCTGGCAAGCCTGAAGCGGGGCTCCAAAGGCTAATCCTCACTGGTATTTGCTAAAGCAGCAGCAGACAGAAAAATAACAGCAGCAAACAAGACAAAAACCCAGGTGAGGTAAGGAAGTAGCTAAGTGTCTAAAGACATCTTCACTTCCATTTGCATCTCAAAACATATACCCTCACCTGTCCATTTTACCAGGCACAACACTTCAGCAGACAGGGAATAAGGCACACATTTTAGTAAGGACAAGCATTGCAGGAAAGGAGAACAGGTTAAATATTATGTTGTACAGATACTGGAGGAAAAGGAAACAAACTCCTGAAAATCTCCTTAACCATTACATATTTCTAGCCTGTTTACTAGTTTATTAAACTTATTCAAATAATTATGTCCCCATATCAATAGTGTTACTAGTGGACTATTGTTGACACAAACCAAAAACCAGTTAGAAGGCTACAGTTTAGGTTTGGATTGTTTCAATAAGGTATCCTCCAGCAAGGATTGTTTTTTCTTCTTTAATTTAAACATATACTTCTAATCAAGAATTACTTCAGTTGAAACATTCTAGGCTCACAAAAAAAATGAACAAAGAAATGGCTGACCCATGTTCCATTTCACAGCAGCTTGAGCATTTTTATGGCACTGTGTTACTTCCATGGCATTTTCCAAAGTTCCATCAGAATAATACAAGTTATAACATATATATTCCATTTGCAACATTTTGGTTTTAAAAGTGTGTTTTACCTTCGCTGAAGTCCCCACCCTGAATCATGAAGTTTTTAACCACACGATGGAATGTGGTGCCTTTGTAACAGAGCTTCTTTCCAGTTGTTTTGCCAATTCCTTTTTCACCTGCAAGAACATTACATAAAAAAAAAATGTACAGATTGTCACTGAGCAAATTTTATCTCCTCAGTGCTAAGGGATGCAAGAGAGCCATCAGAACAGCACAGCTACAAGACAATGCACTCCTACCGTTGTCTTTTTCCTGCTGTAAGAGCAGAAGGGCTTCCTTTACAAGGTGACTGTGAAGTGAAAATCAGGCTTCTTCCTCTTAAAAAAAAGATAAAAATTCCTTTCCATCCTCCCAAGGAGGAGTGCATTTACTAGAAACCACTCAGGACAATTTATAAGAAAAAAGTTGACAATAATGATAACTTAACCATTTCCTATGGTTTTAGCTACACTGCTTTGTTACCTGAAACTTACAGAAGAGTCATTTTCAAACCACTTAGACACATGAATGCAGCAGCTGAATGCTCAGGATGACAATCCAAACTCAGAACAGGCTTCATCTCGGGATCAACACAATACATTCTTGGAAGTGAGACTGAGGTACTCTAAGCATGTGTCACATCTTTTAACAATCCATGCGTCTGTTAATGTCTGACACCACCCCTTGTACGCACTACTAACGCCCTGACCACCAACCCACTCGTAGGTATTTTGAATTAGGTGCCCCAAAGCGGTCTCTGAGATTATGAGAAGACAAGCTCCTGACAAAGCTCCAAGGAGCCGATGTGCTTGTGCTTTTTCAACAGGTGGACCGACTGAGGGGCCTGCAAGTCCAGATGTTTGAATTTAAATGCAAGTTGCCTCTTGCTCTGGGGGCAGACAGCCTTCTTTCACAGCAGCCAGGTCTATTTCTGACAACAATGTCAGGCTGCAAGCAGCCAGAATGACTGTCCTCCTCCATCTGTTTCTGACAAAAACAATCTTGGCTTTCCTCAGAGAGATTATGGAGAGAGACAGGCATCATTATGGGCACTGCATTTCAAACACTGGTCCCTAGTCCTCCTCTTGGGGCATCTCACCTGGTCTTGAGACAAGTGAAACCACTCTTCACAACACCACAATGGAAGTGCCCAGCCCAGATCAAGCTGCTATGAGGCCTGTAACAGTATAAGTGAGGACACATGGTACTTCAGCAGTCTTTATCAGCTGAATGCAGATGGGTACCCACAAATCTCTAAGGAAAAAGAATATGGATTGGCCTAGCATGCAGAATGCTGAATTTATTATAGTGCAGATGTGTACAAACAGTCACAGTCTGCTGCCAAGATATTCCATTATGTAGACTATGTGGTCCAGAGTGGGATAGCATCTCCTCTCCATTACATAGCTATATGTCTCCTTACAGAAGCAGAATCTTTGCATGTGGTGCTGGAATGTGTCTAAAAGAAGGGTAATAAATTGGTCTAGAGCACAAATCTTGTGGGGAGCGGCTGAGGAAACTGGAGTTGCTCAGCCTTGAGAAAAAGAGGTGGAGGGGAGACCTCCTGGTTCTCTTTAACTCCCAGAAAGGAGGTTGGAGCCAGGTAGAGCTGGTCTCTTCTCCCAAGTGATATAACTTAATTCTCTTAAACATTACATTCACCAAAAGAAATTAAGCTACTTCAGGTTCTTGTCTACGCTTTTCTCTCCCAAGAAGAATTTAATTATCATGTGCTTACTAGCAAACTTTCAAAGATATCTGCCAAATCAGGGTGGTCTGGGCTCTGTCCAGGAGGATCTGGACTATTGTTGGTTGTATGTATGCACACGTATCAATTTATTAGCTTTTTATTTAGCCTACTTTTGTAAATAATTTCACTTAACCTCCAAATTCTGTGCAGTATTGTTATTCACTCTTTCTGGGGTAAATCTCAAACTCTGTGTGGTACAAAACCATCACAGTAAATGATAAAAGAAAACCAGAGAGCAGAATAAAAAGAGGACATTACCACAGACCTGGAAAAGAGATGTATTTAATGTTCCCTTCACGAGTTCATATAATCTCTGTGAAGATTTAGAAGAGCTTTATCTAGAAGACATCATGTTATGGGATTTGAGCTATGACAAGATGAACTTTAAGAAGTTAATGAATAAAGACATCAAATTTGTTTTACATAACCAGTTCACTAAGAGCAGTTCACTAAGGTCGGATGTTAAAATGTTGCCTGGAAAGTTCTGCTGGAGCATTGTAATGAATTGGAAAGAATTACTTCATATACAAGGCAGAGGTTTCACTGAAGCAGTTAATTCAAGGTATATTGCAAGTCACTGAGCATTCAGATATGAGACCAGGAGATGACCAAGAGACAGAATTTGCACAAATAACAAACCAATTCCTAAAATAGTTCCATCAAGATTAATCTGCAATTTACAGCTGAAAAATCCTTGAGAAGCAGTGCAGATAAAAAAACACCACCAAACCCTTACTACTACCTTTACACTTCAAATCATTAGAAACCAATTTTTAAGAGTGAAATGCTACTTGAAAAAACAGATTGGAGGTTTTCTATATTATACCCAGATATTCTTTTGCCAGTGCTGCCCCTCTGATTTCACAGATCTCCTCTCCTCTCTTCCACCAAACATGCCCAGGATTTTTAATGGAACATCTGATTCCCTTTTAGCCCTTCATTTAGCTAAAAATGAGGAGGTTTTATCTACTTTATCTAAGACTCTATAGATGCTCCTATCCTCTCATCCCTGTATAGCAATTCTGTATCACCTAAACCACACTCAAATGTTTATACATAACCAACATTTTAGGTAAGAAAAAGATTATTATATTCAAAGTTTGATTTGGGACACTGCATAAAATGTCACCATTATATTGTGCAGGGACATTAATGCTTAAATGTCTCTCCTGATAAACCCTAAAGCCCTGATAAATCCTAAAGAATTGCTTGTGTTTATCACATTTGTGCAACTTCCTCTAGTCTCACCCTTGTCAATCATTTCTATCTACAGGAGCCCCACAGCAGAGACAAAAATAAATGAAAATAAATGTTTTTGTTCAATAAATTCAGAGTTCTGCATTCTGTAATTATGTATTATCTCCACAGCCCTAACTCAGTCCCAGTTAGAGAACATCTATTTCCTGCTGTTCATTATTCAAATCTTCCTCAGTGCTCAGAAATCTCAGCTTTGTTTTTAAGCACAAAAACAGAGAGATCAGCATTGTTATTCTTCTGTGGTTTGTACTTAAATAAATAATAATTGTAATAAACATTTTAAAAAAATTAAAATCTTAAATATGAGCATGTTACTTACCTGAGCACAAGCAAAGGAAGTTTTTACAAGTCTTTGGACATATATCAGAGAAGAGTTGAAACATAATTCTACCAACTAGAAGATAAAAAGATAAATAAAATAGTAATTAAGAGTTTTATAACTCTTTATTCAATGATCTTAAATGATCATTCAATGACATTAACGATCTCTTCCAACTTAAAAGTGTTCTGTCATATAAGGAAAACTACATATAAAAAAAAAAAATCAACATGTTTTGAAAATATAATTTCCTGAGAAAATTTTACCAAGTAGAGCACAAAAAAACCCCCCCAAAACCAACAACAACAACCAAAAAAACCTCCAATATGCACATATTTTAAAAAGTGGCAGGCGAAAACAATACCTTAATGGTAAAAAAAAAAAAAAAAAAAAAAAAAAAAAAAAAAAAAAAAAAAAAAAGACTAAGCAATACTGTTACATCTAAATATATTAGAAATCCTACTGACTCCATTTTGATTTGAACCTGGAAAGTCAAATGGATTTACTTTATCCTGTCAATTCATTTTCAAAAAGAAAAAGATTTGCCATAAATACAGGTCCTTAGAGAGCTGGAGTAATCCTCTCCCCTGGGTACTATATACAAATGCATTCATTCCACAATTACATTTCCACAGTCTTCCCTGTGATCATCATCTGAAAGTACCAACTGAACTAGTTGCAATAGTGTGTAAAGAATTATGGACACATTGGCACTATTGGCCTGAAATCCTTCAGTTAAAAACCAGCCAAACCAACCAGCCAAACCAACCAGCCAAAAAACAAAAAAAGAACCAAATGGGAAAGATGAAAGGATGGCAAAACAATACCAGCAAATTCAAGATTGAAGTTCCACTTGCCAGATACCACAAAGCAAACACTACTTTCTCCCTGTGCAAAATGAACAGAGCAATTCTCACTCTGAGTACAGCTACCTCCATAGTTTCAAGGCATACCTTGGAAAACTTACAATACTGATGAAAAGTGGTTCAATATAGGAAAACACACAAAATTAATTTTAGAAAAATTCTAGAACTGATTTGTGTTTTCTGCTTGACTTTCCAAGACAATGGTGTAACACAGAATGTTAGGGGTTGGAGAAGACCTCCAGGGGTCAAGTCCAGCCCCACTGCCAATGAAGGATCACCTAGGACAGGTTACAGTGGACCAAATCCAGGCAGCTTTTGAAGCGTTCAGAGAAGGAGACTCCACAACCTCTCTGGGCAGCCTGTTCCAGTGCTCTGCCATGCTCACCATAAAGAAGTTTCTCCTCACATTGAGGTGGAACCTCCTGTGTTCCAGCTCATGCCCTTTGTTCCTTGTCCTATCACTGTACCAAAAAGAGATTGGCCCCTTCTTGACACCAACCCCTCAGATGTTGTTAGATTTTAATTATAATAGATGTTAATAAGATTCCTTCTCAGCTTTCTCTTCTCAAACAGTTCTCTCAAATCTTGAAAACAAAACAAAGCAAAACAACAAAATCCGCTACCACAAATAATCTCTCAAAGATATGAAGCCCTTAAAAAAATCCCAAAGCATAATTAGCTAAAAGTTATCTTTGTAGAAATGACAGAGAAATAAGCCACAAATGCCACAGCTGGACAGCATTCCAAGGAGACCAGAAATAATCTGTCAATGAGCACTACCCTCTAGTGGTGTAAACTGGTAAGAATTCAAATTCAACTCAAAAAAAAAAGTAACCACGAACTACATTTTTCCCCTCCCTTAAAGAAAAGTTCAAATATATTTTATTCAACACTTCACCACCAAGAAAAAATGTTAAATTTTAGGGCTTTGTCCAAATATATAAAATTAGGAACTAGGTGAATTGTTGGTTCAAAAAAGGGAGAGAAAGAAAAAATAAAACAAGACAGAAACTACTTGTATTTTGTACTCTTAGCTAAAACTTCAAGATGCTTTCAACCGTTGAATTGTCCGCATTTCATTAACTGCAGTAAGGGTGTTCTCTGAGCATTTGGCATGACAGCAGGAACATCTACAAAGAAAAAGGGTAGGGAAAATCTGCAAAGGATGAAGATACAGCAAATATTCAATAGCAATATATTATATATATACAAGACCCCACATTAAACAGCGTGAGCTGTAAGTACTGTGATGAAAAGGTAGTTTGTTTCTAAGTGAAGAAACCATTATAAGCTGTATAGATTGGGGATTTGTACAGAAAACAAAGTAGAAGAGAGTTTTGTGACAGAGTTATCCATTTTCATTACAAGAGTAGCAACTCAGGAGAGCAGAAATCCATTCCTCTGCTTGCATGGTGACTGAGTGCTTGGGAAAGACACCTAGAGATTTCCTCTTGCACTCACTGTGTGAAATAACACACGATGTCCTTCACAAAAGAAGTTGTCACTATCCCCATTCTACTAAAGGTACAGAAACAAAGATGATCTGTTCGTTTTACCAAGGTGACAGCTGGCAGGCAACTTGCAGGTGTTACTGTCCATGGGCTCCAGAGGGATTTTTGCCCTTGGACATAAACTGGAGAAGCCTTCTGGTTCCAAGTTCCTGTTCCACAGACAAATTCCACTATGCTCTTGAACAGCATGCTGGGGTTTGGAAGGGACCTCTGGAAATCATCCACTTCACTCCCTCATTAAAGTAGGGTAACCCACAGTACGTTGCCCAAGATCACAATGTCCATGTGGATTTCTAATCTTTCCAGAGGAGATGCCACAAACTCTCTGAGCAGCCTGGGCTAGGGCACCAGCACTCTCAAAGGAAAGATGTTTCTCCTCAAGTTTAGGTGGAATTTCCTGTGTTCTAGTTTGTGCTGGTTATCCCTTCCCTATCACTGGGCATTGCTGAAAAGAGTCTGACCCCATTCTCTTGCCCCGCATCCTTTAGATCGTGCTGAGCATTGAGAACACCCCCTCTACATTTGCTCTTCTCCAGGCTAAACAGCCCCAGGTCTCTCAGCCTTTCCTCCTCACAGAGATTCTCCAGTCCCCTCATCAGCTCTGTGGCCTCCACTGGACTCTCTCCAGTAGTTCTTTGCTCATCTTGAACTCGAGAGCCCAGAACTGGACAGAGTAGTTCAGGTGTGGCCTCATTAGGGCAGAAGGGAGGGGGGAAAGAACCTCAACCTGCTGGCCAGACTCTCCTTAATACACATCAGGTGCACCTTAAGCACCACACACAATTTCTGTCTTGTGGTGGAAGGTATCATGATTTCCATAGTATATTTCACCAGTGCAAGCCAGCTTCTTATGCCCTTCAACTCCTCCAAACTGGAATGCATATACACCACACTGAACGACCCAGTTTAAAAGTTAAGGAGATCTCTCTTCCATGAAGTACTGCTCACCCTGTTATACCCAGCTATATAAAACACTGCCATGTGCTTACAAGATACAAACCACATACTGTGGACCCATCTGGTAGGTTCTTGTCTGTATTTTACCTAAACTGCATGTATACCAGTATCACTGAAAAGTTCTGTTTTTCTACAGACAAAAAGGTAATTAAGTGTGCCAGTGAAAGATCAAACACATTTTCACAACCCGATCAGCTGTTAATAATAAAAAAAGATTTAATTCTATATTAAAAGTATGCTTAGAGCCTACAAATCTCTCACGTCTTCCCTCAAAAAAAGCAGGAAATATCTCGTTTTGAACTTTTGAACTTGGAGCTGAGGTATATGCTGACTTAACACAGATTAAAAGAAACATATTTGAGATGCTACCAGTTTCCTCAGCTTCAGACACCTCTTCTCTGAAACGATTCACCTTCACATTACAAAGGAAATTTACAATATATTTCTTCAGCTTCATTTCCCTGCTACAAAGGTTGTCTGTTTAGGGAACAAGCTTTCTGCCTGAATAGTAAATTAAAAACAAACAAACAATTGCTAAGAAGAATTAGGCAAGCGAGTCTCCTTCTCTGCAGACTTTCAAAGCTTGCCTGTGTGCATTCCTATGTGGCCTGCTCTAGGTCATCCTGCTTTGGCAGGGAGATTGCACTCAATCTCTGAAAGGTCCCTTCCAACCCATAACGTTCTGTGATTCTATGTAAAGTCTGCTCACAACCACACCCAGATTATTTAGATGGCTTTAACCAAGCATGAGTGTGCAGGGACACCTCTCTTCTAGGCTAAAGCAAAAAAATCATAGGATTTTAAATGATGATATTCTCATCTAAGCTGAGATGGAAATAGTATCATAAGAAAGTTATAAAACCCATTAAAATCTTTGTTTTAATGCATCAATAAGCAGGGACATCTCTGTAATTTTAACTTCATGTAGCAATTCTCACCAGTTCACAGCTATGAAAATGTGCTCATATGAAGCCACAGTGTAGGTTTTACAGTACATGACAGCACTTTTTGTGCTGGAAAACAGCACAGAAATAACCAACTATAATTCCACATTTGCTTATTACTGGTAAAAGAAGGCTTTGATAAAGCATTCCTATCTGTTAGGAGGCTTTTAACTTATTTTGGAAAGATATTGCTTGATAGAAACTGGAGTGATGAAAGAAGTATTTACACAATTGGTAATTAGAGTAAGTGATGCACATATAGAGTCTAAAATGTTTTGAAGTTTGCTTTCATAAAGTGCTATCTGTAGCTAATGAGCTACACCAATTATAGAAACAGGAGGCATAATGATGAGAAAAAAAATCCCATTTCAGAACCCTATTTTCAATTTGAAAGATGAAAATATATTTCCTTTTGTTTTGTTTTTGAACCTCTGATCTATTTTTCAGCTCAGGAAGAACTAGTACTTGATTCAAATGAAGTGGTAAAAATTCTGTGTAGGAACATCAATTCTATATTGTAAAAAGGGCTCCTGCTAGCAAAGTTTATTAAAATGATCTTTGATTTCCAACGTTTATTAAGTGATTTCACCCAATTTAACTGCTTAGTTTCTTAGAAGCAACCTCAGGAGCCAAACACACATTGCTTGAATATGTTTTTCATGCAAAACAAACTTTTTCGCTAGTTTATGTTATGTTTAGACCATAACAGTAACGATTCCAGATAGACACTCCCAAAATAAACCTCCTTATTCAAAACTAAATTTAAATATGTTGGTTTTGTCTTTTCTCAGTGTCTTAGATGTGGTGCTCAAGGATATGGTGTAGTAGTGGCCCTGGTATGGTTAAATAATGGTTGGACTTGATGAGTGAATGTCTTTTCCAACCATAGAGATTCTTTGTGTGAAACCAGGAAGGCACTGAAGCACTTTTCCCAGTGCTATCAGCAGGAAGATTCTGCTGAAGAAGGAAGTAGGGATTATAACCATTAGAATTTGTCCATATCCCTTACAAACCAAGATCAGGACATCTGCCAGAGGTCCAAAACCTCAGACAGATTTGAACACAAGTTTAAATAGCAGCTCACTAAAATGATCAAATTTTAATTGTATGTATTTATTTATCTCTGAATGTGGCAATAACAAGTCATATAAATTTTAAAAGACTGTTTTGAAGTGGAACTACAGCTACAGTTGTCAGAATTAGAAATGCTTCCTGTGGAAAAAGAACAGATTTTATTTAAAATACCAGTTCAAGCAACAGAAGTCTCAGTTCCCTTGAGCTCTATTTGCGAAGTCTTGAAAAACATGACATTTTGTCAATGCTTCCCCACCTTACACTCCTTCAATGGAAACCCTCCATAAACTTCTTCCCACAGCTCTCTATTAAGCCCCATCTTCAACAGATCTAGGGGTGACAGCACTAGCACAAGGCCTGTAAGGTGCAGCTGAGGGAACTGGGGTTGAACAACCCCAGCCTGGAGAAAAGGAGCCCGAGGGGACACCTTACAGGTCTCTACACTGCCTGAAAGGTTTGTATTCAGGTGGAGGTCTGCCTCTTCTCCCAAGTGATAGGACAAGAAGAAAGAATTTGTGCCAGAAGAGGTTTAGGTTGTGAATTAGTAAAAAAAAAAAAAAAAAAAATCTTCCCCAAAAGGATTGTCAAGCCCCGGAACAGACTGTCAGGGAATTGGTGAAGTCACTGAAGAGAGCCCTTGAAGAGATTTAAAAAACAAGTAGATGTGTTGGATGCTGAGGAACATGGTTACTGGTAGACTTTACTGTGCTTATTTAACAGCTGATGATCTTAGGGGTCTTTGCCAACCTAAATGATTCTATGCTCAAACAACAACAGAGGACAGGAGAAAAAAAAGGCAAGAAAAAAGTAGAGAAGGAAAATTATTCTGTGGCTAAGAATGAAACAAAGCACAAATGGGTAAACAGAACACACTTTATGATGCATAAGGCCAGTCATGAAGGTGGAACAGAGGTGCGTGAGTAAAAAAAAAAAATCTTGGATGGTCACACGAACTGCTGCAGCAACAGACTCTGTATGTGACATCCTGGTCAGACATCTGCTGCAATTACCACTGTACCTGCAAGACAAACTCCACACAGATTTGGCAAGAGAGGGTAAAGACAGAATTATTAGATAAGCATTTGCTGCCATTCTAAAAATTATTGGAATATTCTAAGTAGTTTACTGCTGCAAGCATACTAATGCATCCAAATCCACTGGTAGCACAGATCCAAAAGAAAGGAAAGACGTTGCCTGTGCTAGTATCAAAATATGTGCTTATTCCTGACTCATTCTCCATTTGCTCTTTAAAATTATGAACCACAATGTGCACACATTAAAAAAATGCTTAATAGGCAACTTATTTAAAGCGGCCTAAATTTAGACTTAAAAAGCACTGACACAAAGCCTCTACAAAGTCTGCCCCACTGCAAGAGGCACATTTGAGCAAGCATCAAGTTTTGTTCTGAGATTCTGTAGCTAAAATTAAAACTGGGACATAAAAGCTGCAATAAAGCTTCTGAAAGCACAACCAAAACTACAACATCTGAGCCTGTATTTTCTAACAGATTTAGTTAAAGAGCAAAACTAACCCAAACTATGCAGTGCCCTCTCCCTCACATAGGCAGGTACCCCATCTTTTGTTCCTCCTGCTCATCTGGTCTGTGCACCACTCTCTGATTTGGTTTTAATTGCCACAGGTATCTTGGCAAATACTGAGAATCAAAGTCTGTAAAGCTACAATTTGGCAGCTGCGTGGGGAAACGTTTTTGGACTCCAAGCAACCTGCACTGTTAAAAATGACACAGTTTTGTATTCTGCAGACAAAAAGATGCCTCCAGTACTGCGAGAGGCATGTCCTCTTACTCTCCGCATTTTGCAGAGAGATGTTGGTTCAGCTTTTCAGTGCAGACAGCATGAGTGCAATGTCTTATTTCTTGGCTAGCAACAAAACACAGGGTTGTTCTTTACCCTAGTTCTTCCTCCCTACATCTAATAAAAAAGAACAAGCAAAGCAGCTTATTGTATTAAAGTCAAATAAGCAAAGTGTTCACTTGGAAATCTGCTGACAGTTTCAAAGTTAAAATTAACACCTCACTAGTACCAGCAGGAGAGTACATCTCTCAGAGTTAGTGCTTCGTGTCATCTGGAGGCACTGCTTTATCATTCACACTTGATTCAGGTTCTGAAGGTCATCTTACAGCTAAAAGAGCAACATCTAAGCTTTTTAAATGTACCCTCAAATCCCAAGACATAGTTGCATAGCGAATTAATAAACAGAGAGCAGAATAAAGTGCTGTAACCAGATTACACACAAGTCCTCACACCGGTATCTTACAAATTGGCACATTTTCCTGAAGAAATACAAGTCATTAGTCAGGTGCAGTAAAACCAGCAGGGTTCTGAATCTCATATATAGCTGTGAGATTCCTGTTACTTTAAAGAGCAAATAAATACAGACAGCCACGAAATGAGCCAAAGCCCTGTCTACTCTTGATAACCAAAGCTCTGCACCACCAAGAACACTAACGCTGCAATTCCTCTCTGACGCCGCTATCAGTCATCAGACCCAAGTAGATATGAGGCAAAACAAGGTAATCCACTTTCACTGGTGATGGACAGCACAAGGCTGAGGAGGGGACAAGGCAGGCAGCAAGAGGCATTACGAAACTGGAACAGCAAGGTGCACATAAAGAAAGAGATGAAGAAAACAGCAGAGGGAGAGATTCTTCAGATGTAATGTCAAGCAAAAACCCCCAACAAAAATAACGAGCAAATGAGATGCAGAATGAATTGTCGTTGCTGTAAACCAATCCCATCTAACTGACAGTCATAAACTGGAAACTTACACAGCCTAAAATACCTTTAGTAGCCCAATTCCATTGTAAATCTGAATTTAAAGCAACATGAAGTGTTAAAATTCCATTTACATGAACATTTTTCTTTTTGATAAAAGTCTTCAGAAAAGGGACAGTTAATTAAAATAACTTGAATAGGAGTTACAATAACAACAGAATTATACATATGCCCTTCCAGGACACTGTTGCTAGAACGGAATCTTCAGCAATTTTGGTGAAAATTAAAAGCAAGCCAAATGTATTGCAGTTCCATTTGAAATGCACTGAAATCTAAAAATGCAGAGATATAAACTCTAATTTCAAAAGCTTTCAGAGAAACACTGAAGCAGAAAATGAAAGTGAAAGCATAATGAAGCCATCACATTTATTCATTTTTTCTGAGAGGCAAGTAGTAGAAATATAGAGCATCGAGTACACGTGAGACAACTCCTAGGCACCGATAAACTCACATGAAAAAGATGGGTAACTAAACCTGCTCGACCATTTTTACCGAGCAGGGAAAACTGATGAGGGAATCGAGGAGCTATTCCAGGATTAAAACACACAGTCTACCACTTACAGGTGATTACATCTCCTATAGGGAAAACATGAGTTAAAGAGATGGATTTATCTTAATTACTGCTTTTTAACCAGGCCATCTGGAGATATACTCTATGCTTCTATGGTCAATTCTTCACATACATTCAGAAGACTCATTTTGAGAAGAAAGAGGAAAGATTTAGACCAGATGACCTAATGGGGTCCCTCTCCGGTTTTAATTACTGTATGATTAAAAACAATTCTAGGAGGTCTCCAGCTCCCTCACAACTTGCCCTAATTTTCCATAGTTTATACAACTGTAAAGGTATAATAGGTAACCAGACAGCACCTCTGATACAGAAATGCTTATCCTCAGAAGAGTGTCGGGCTCACTGAACCTCTCTCTCCACCCGTGCAATAAAAATAAATCGCAAGTGAGAACAAAAAGCATCCAGCACCCCAGTAAACACCAGAAGTTGCTAAAAACTAACTCAGAGATAACATATTAATGGTCTGAGCCAGTTAAAGCAAATGCGTGGTTAAAACCTCTCTAAAACACCCCAGCGGAGAAGAATGCCTGTGCTAGAGGCACAACCTTACTTACCTGGTTCGCGGTTGATTTCGATCTCGAAGAAGCACTGGGGCCGGTCCTGCACACCCATGGCCGCAGGCAGCCCCGTCCTCGCCACCTGGACACAAAGCAGAGGAACCCTGGGGAAGGAGCAGCGGCGACAGCCGGATCCCGCCCCTCTCTCCCCCCCACACCCCACCCCCGAATCCTCCCCTCCCTTCCCTCTTTTCCTTCCCTCCCTTCCCACCAAGGGGTAAAATTACACCGCGGCAGCAGCGCCAGAAACTCCAGGCAATACCAACATTCCCCCTCCCCCCTCCGCAACCCCCGTGCGTGAGAGCCGGCGGTGGGGCTCCGTGAGGACGCCAGCGACAGCAATTCACCCTGAGAATTTGTTCCCTTCATAAACAGCCGATATAGGGAAGAGGAGGAGGGAAAAAGGGGGGAGGGGGACGAACCCCGTCAGCACTGCCCATGCCCTTCCCCCAGGAAGTGGGGCAGCGGCCGCGGCCTTACCTAGCAGCTCCGGCTCTTTGTTCCCGTGCTGCTTTTCCCCTCAGCACCCCGCCACTACCGCTCTCCGGCCCCGAGCGCCATTAACCGACTGCCTCAATGGCCCGTCCGACCGCCCCGCCCCGGCACGGCACGGCGCGGCCCCGCCTCCTCCGCCGCGCCCGCCCCGCCGCACTTTCCCGCCGCCCGCGCAGCGCTGTGAGGGGAAGCGGCGGGAGTGGGAGGTTCTGGGGCGCTCCGCCGAGGGGTTGACCCTTTCCCCAGCAACTTGCTGTGGCGAGGCGGCTCGCAAAGGGAGGAAGGTGCTTTGTAGAAAAAATAAAAAGGGGTCTGGCCAGGCCGGATGGAGGGGATGAGGTTCATCAGGGACGAGTGCCAGGTGCTGCACTCGGGTCACAATAACCCCTTGAACGATCCGGTCTTAGGGACAGAGCGGCTGGAAACTGCTCTGTGGAAAAGGACCTGGAGGTGTTGGTCAGCGGCTGGCTGAACATGAGTCGAGGTGCGCCCAGGTGGCCAAGGCCAAGAGCATCCTGGCTTGTGTGGCAATCATGAGTACGGCAGTGATTGTTTCCCTACACTGGGCAATAGTGAGGCTAAACCTCAAATACTAGGTTCAGTTTTGGGCCACTCACTACAAGAAGGACATTGAGGGGCTGGAGTGTGTCCAGAGATGGGCAACAAAGCTGGTGAAGGACCTAGAGCATAGGTCTTGTGAGGAGCATCTGAGGGAGCCTTAGTTGTTTAACCTGGAGAGAATGAAGCTCAGGGTACACCTCTCTACAACTCTCTTGAAATGAGGTTGGAGTGTGGTGGGGTCAGATTCTTCACCCATGTAACAAGTGATAGCACAAGAGGAAATAGCCTCAAGTTGTGCCAGGGCAGGTTTAGGTTCGGTATTAGGAACAATTTCTTCGCCCACATGTGTTGTCAAGCCCTGGAACAGGCTGCCCAGGGCTATGGTGGAGTCCCCATTCCTGGAGTGATTTAAAAGACACATAGCTGTGGTGTGGAGGGACATGGTTTAGTGGTGGACTCAGCAGTATTAGATTTGTGGCTGGACTTGATCTGAAAGGTCTTTCCAATGTAAATAATTCTATGATTCCTCTCATCACCCTGACCCTGAGCCATCATGCCTATACAGGGCTGTGAAGCTGAGTGACTCCTGCTGCTTCACCCCTTTAATTTGAGAAGTAGTTTTGCAGAGATTTCCTCTCAAGGGAAAATATTTCTGTGGGCACAAAAATCTGAGAAGATTTTGCATGGGAAAATGTTTGCTGCAATGCATTTGTCAAGGGCGTGGTAGGACCACTCCGGTTCTCTTTTGGTATGCAAATAATGTTGCTGCAAGGGCCAGCCTGGAACTACCCCAACCAACCCTTGCTCAGACTCAGCTCTGGATAAACTTTGCCACGCATGGCTTAGGAGTCCGAGGGAAAAACAAACAAACAAACAAATTTTAATTATTGCAGCAGATCATAGATTATATTTTTCTGAGTTGGGGATGTTAGACCATCCCAAAGAGTGGAAGTGGTAACTTTAGCAAGTATCAAAAATGTTCAGGAAGGAGTATTCAATTGATAACTCCACAGCCTACTACATCCTTCATTCCAAGTCCCCTCAGACTGAGGATGTCCTGCAGCTTAAACCAGCTTTTGTACCCCCTTCTATTAATTGAATTTCTGTAGTTTCCCCTGTAAAAGTAACTTGGTTCTCATCTCTTACAGAGATGGGCTTTCTGGGAAGGCAGAAGGAGGCAACACCTCCTGCACGGAAGACACCCTGTGTACACGGTGACATCCCTCCAGCTCACACATACAGTCTCTAGCTAAACCACAGCCTCACCACTTGGTGTGAAAAAAATGTCTTTTATTACTTCTAGAAAGAACTTTTGTCACTTTCTAAGCAGTGAGGACACTCTTAGTCAGTCCTCCCCACCCATGAAGTAAAACGTTTACGAATGCTTTCCCAAAGTTGTACAAGCCAGAAGTCACTGCAGTAATTTCACCTGGCAGCAGTATCTGCGGTTACGTCCTTGTCTGAGAAGAAATTCAGAGGTCTCAGATTAAAAATGAATGTGCTGAGAATAAAGCGATACTGAAATCAAAGGATGTTTTAGAAGTTAGGAGCGCAGTGAAGTGGGATTGTTTTAGACTGAATTTATCTATATCTTTAACTGCGGCTGTCACCATAGTATTTGAGCATCTCATGAAGTTTAAACAGGCAGATTCTGTCATTCTTTATTATGTCTAATAACATGACGGTCCCTCAGGAAACCTGACTGGAGTTGTCACGTAGGCTTGCTGGTCCTATGGGGATACTGGCACGGTAAGCGATCACACAGTGAGAGAAAAACGTAGCACAGTCTGGCCCTAAATCATTTAGCTGTCAATTGCTCTGAGAAAGCAGAAGGGTATTATCTTAGAATTAGAGAATCACAGACTGGGTTGGGTTGGAAAGGACCTTTTATGGTCACCTGATCCAATCCCCCTGCAGAGAGCTAGTTCTTCCAGTATCTGAAGGGGGCCTACAGGAAGGCTGGGGAGGGATTATTTACAAGGTCTTGCAACGACAGAACAAGGGGAAATGGGTTTAAACTGGCAGAGGGGTGATTTAGACTGGATGTTAGGAGGAAGTTCTTTACAGTGAGGGTGGTGAGACACTGGCACAGGTTGCCCAGGGAGGTTGTGGCTGCTCCCTCCCTGGAGGTGTTCAAGGCCAGGTTGGATGAGGCCTTGAGTGAGCTGTACTAGTGGGAGGTGTCCCTGCCTATGTCAGGGGGTTGGAACTGGATGATCCTTGAGGTCCCTTCCAACCTTACCATTCTATGATTCTATGATTCTTCAACTAGAACAGGTTGTTCAGTGCCCCAAACAACTTGACCTAAAATGCTTCCAGGGACAGGGCATCTACTGTCCCTCTGGGCAACCTGGGTCATGGTCTAACCACCCGCAGTGTAAAAACTGTTTTCCTTATATCTATTCTGAATTTCCTCACTTTTAGTTTAAATCATCACCCTTCTGCTGTCACAACAGGCCCATCTTTTTGATTGATCCCTTTAAGTACTAAAATGCCACCAGAAGGTCCTCCATGGACCTTCATTTCTCAAGGCTGAACAATCCCAGCCTCTCAGCCTGTCTTCACAGCAGAAGGGTTTGGGAGTTTATTGTTATGTGGGTTTTTTTTTCCTTCTGAGATAAACTGTTAATTCCCTTGTACCTCTTTACTCTTCAGTCTCTTGCTCTTCTGTTTTCAGAACATGAACTTGGTAAAGGCAGATGAGCAGTCTGAAAAAATACATGGAAATGTGCTACTTGCTCTTCATGCAAGTAGCAAAGACTGTAAGTAATATAAAAAAATATATTTTTTTGTTTTAAAGAGAGATAATTTCAAGCCTTGATTGTTTTAATAAAAAAGCAAATTAGAAGTTTTGATCCCCTAGGAGAGAAGCTCTTAAGATCATCACTAGGACTACAGCTGATAAATATGCAGCTTGGTAGAAGAAAGATCCCAGAAAAGAAAGTTTCCAAAGCATGTCTGAGGTCAGTCTTTTGAAACGTGAAACATTTAGTTAAAAATGAAGATTTTTCTCCAGTGTTCCTCTCTGGGAAGTGTTGCAGATGCTGTGCTGGTAACATCCTGTGCTAATTGAAACCAGTGACAAAGTCCCCATTGATTCCAGTGACCATGGATGCAGCCCGTGTGAGCGGGATCAAGTCTGCGTGGCAAAGCAGTGCAGCTATGAAGAAATGCTCCTGTATATAGTTTTTGATAAACTATAGATTCGTGAAAAACTCCCTTCTATAGGCTAAATTTTTCATGGCGAGGTTCCAATCTTATAAAACAACTTCAGCATAAAGCACAATCAGTGAACCCAATTCTATTCTACCTCAAATCAACTTAAGAGTTTTTTTTAGTGGTCTATTTCATGCTGTCAAGAGTCAGGGCTGGGCCAGCCACTAGACAAGTGACAGATACTCTCTGTGAACCCCTCTCCCTTCCCAAAGGGAAGAGGAAGGGAATAAGGCAGAGAGATGCATGGGTTGGAAATGAAAACTAAAGCAGCTTTAATGAAAATAATAACAATAAACAGATAAAAATAGTTATAAATTAAAATTAAATCCAACCCTCTGATGGCAATGATGTCATTGCCACCACTCATAGTGTGGGCAGATGCTGGGGAAGTCCCAGACTGGACTCAGTGGGAGACAGGAACTGGATTCAGGAACAGCTGGATTGGGATCAAAGGAAGAAAAGACACTTTGGATGCCGACTAGATTCTGGTGATCCCTCAGCTTTATACTGAAGGTGACGTCCATGGGATGGAATCTGTTGTTGGTCACTTTAGGGCCACCTGTCCTGTCCCCTCCCCGCTGCGGGTGCCAGCTCTTACTAACTGCACCCCATGTGGGGTGTAAGATTTAGCAGTGCCCTTGGTCTCCATAGGAACAAGGCTAAGCCAGAGCCTTTCTGCAGTCCAGCCCTTGTCAGTAACTCTTCCCATCAGTGTTCTCCCTGCTAGAAGCAGCCACTGTGTACAAACATGCCCTGAGCTTCAGGCAGTGCCCTCACTGAGCAGAGACTGAGCTGAGAAGTCAAATCACTGACCAGAATCAGTCCTGTTGTAGCTCAGACCAGGAGACATGCCCAAGAGTTCATGTTGACAAATCCTGGCTAAAGTTGCATTCTTTTCTGAGCCAGAGCATGCTTGGCTCCAGGTGCTGGGAGAGCAGAAGGGAACACAAGCCACAGTGGAGCAATAATGCGACTCACCTGCACATCAGGATAAAACTGCTTAAAATAAATCACAGACAGCTTTATTTTGCAAATTATAATTGTTTTGTAGACTAAATGTAATTATGTAGACGAATAATTTGTCTACATGTGACCATGAAAGCTTGAAATAACCAGTTTTTATCTGGGTACTTATTGAGGATTTTCTTTATCTTTTTTTTTGCAAATTCCATGCATAGAACCTAAGTCTGAAACTGAAAACAAGCTTTTTTTTTTTATCAGCAACACACTGTTGGTCAGTTCTTTCTCATTACCATTGCAGTTTCATTTTGTTTAATAGCTGCAATGCTATACAGGGCCTAGTGTCTGGAAAAGCTCTGGTATGCACCTGGGTTGCTAAATATTTCATTAGCTGATTTGTGATTTCCACATACATTAGCTACAACAGGAGGGGAAGGAATTTTCAACACACCTTTTTCATTATCTGGGACATTTGGGTTGGGGAGGTGGTGCTCAAAATAATTCTGTGAGACAAATTCATGTCTGCTTGTTCAAGATCTCGCTCTGTAGCTGCTCTCTGCAGATTCTGATCTGGTGCGAATGGATAGGAAGTGTTGACACCCAGAGAAGTGGTGACTCAGAGCTGTTCACAAGGGTCATTGAAGTTTTGAACATGTAGAGATGGTGGATAAAAGAGCCAGAAAATGCCACAGTTAAATTTAAAAACTTGTGTTACTGAAGAACAGACAAGCACCTGAAGTGTTCCCTTCAATCACTCAGGCAGGCAAAACCATTTCTTCAGTATTTTTACTGAAGATTAGATATTTCAGACCAGAACAACTTAAAAAGGGCTTTAATTATGAGAAGATTCACTGCTGAACAAACAGCAAGTTAAAAGTGAAAAGCTGACAGCAGTTATCTGTGTAGCAAATATAAACAGTGAAACAGTGCTTAATTAAAAATACCCATGTCAGCATCTGAGTGCAGTACTGGGAATGTTAAAGGGAAACCCATGACTTGGGGATAAGCAATCAGAGAATCATAGAATTGTGTTGGGTTGGAAAGGACCTTAAAGATCATCTAGTTCCAAAAACCCTGCAGGGGCATTTTCCTCAAGACCAGGTTGCTCCAAGCCCCATCCAACCTGGCCTTGAGCACTTCCAGGGAGGGGACATCCACAGCTTCTCTGGGCAACCTGTTTTGTGTCTCGCCAGCCTCACAGTGAAAAGTTTCTTCCTTATATCTAATCTAAAGCCACTCTTTTTCAGTTTAAAACTGTTACATCTTTCCCTAATAAACAGTAAAATCTGTCAGCTCTAGGCTGCTGATCAAAACCCACACAGTGGCACTAACATCTCACATTTTTCCACACACTGAATACCAAGGTGTTGAGGATCTGTGCACGGCTAGCAAGAACCTCCAGTCCACACTAACAAACCCATGAACATTCTGGGCTTCAGGAGAGCCTTGGAAGTAGTTGATGGTTCCTGTTTTGACAGCACTGAGTAAACTAGGAACTGAAGGACACAGAATTCCAAGTACAGCAGGAGCTTTGAAGCTTGGGCAGGTAGTCTGCCAGAAGTGCCTGCCTTCAACAGCAGCTTTCCCACTTGGCACTGAGCACTAACAGCTACTGACCAAGCCTGGGAAGGTTACTGGAGAAACAAGCAGTTACCCTTAGCTGCCTCCAAGTTCTACATGTGAGCAATTCAGCCAGCCTGCCCATAGAAATGGAAACCTGGATCTTTGGAAATCACTCTTTCACTGAACATGCACATTAAGCAAAAGTAAAGAAAGATTATAATTACTGTTTTTTAATATACTAACAATGCCATTAATAAATTCATGGAGACTGGGGCACAGAAATAAAATAAACCCAGGTTATAGCCACCTATACACTGAGCCAGCTCAAGTGAATTTCCCTCTCTTTTGCTCCCAGACAAACTCACAGGACACTTAACACAGCTGTCCCACAGTTGAAACTCACATCTCAAGCAAAACCTTTGTTCTAGGACTTGCTTTTTGCTGAAAAGGAGCATTGATGTGAGGGCAGATGTAACCTCATCAGGTTATGTGTAACCTCACACATCCAAGCACTCCCTGCAGTTCTCTTCATTCATGCTTCCCTTTCCCCAGGGATTTCCTGTGAACCATAACCCAATTAATACCTGAACCGTTAACACATTTCCTCAAGGATTACAGAGCTTTCCCCTATCCTGCCCTAAAGCTTTAGGAGTGTTTCCAACTCTGGCATGAGTAGGTGGAGCCATCTGCTATGCAGGCAGTAAACAGAATTTGTTAATGACAGACCCAGCATGACAGAAATACAAGCAAACCATTAATGCATTGTGTGGTGAATTGCTTAAGAAAGCAGTGTATATTCCTGCACATGTAGCTTCTTTAGGCCCTGACACCTCTACTGAATATGAACCAGTATATAGGACTTAAAATTGACATGGACCAGCAGCTTGCTGAGGCTAGAAATAAAGTCAGGCAGTTGCTGAGAGGCAGGGCAGATATAGGAGACAGGAGCTGTCCTCTAGCTGCCTGTGCTCTCCCTGAATAAGTGAAGTGCTTCGGTCTGGGGCTGATACGGCATAAATCTCCACAGTGCCAACATCTCATTCAGACAGCATTCCAAAGCAAAGGCTGCCAAGAAATATGAATATGAGTGAGTTCAGAAGCTGGAATATCACTTAATGGATTTTGTATATAATTCTTGCAGCTGCTCCTGGTTGATTCCTACCTCCATTATCTTTCTCTCTAACTAGCTGCTGATTTGTTCCCCTTCACTAATATCTGAGTTTTCAGCAAATAATTTTACAAAATTATCTCCATTTCACTGCTTGTAAATAAGTTGGTGATTCCCTTTTCTGCTCTGGTGAGACCTCACTTGCAGTGCTGCCTCCACCTCTGGAGTCCACAGGACAGGAAATACATGGACCTGCTGGAATGGATTCAGAGGAGGGCAAAACAATGATGGGAGAGCTGAAAGTCTTCTGTGGTGAGGACAGGCTGAGAGAGTTGGGGCTGGTCAGCCTGGAGAAGGCAAGATGCCAGGGAGATGTTCTGGTGGGTTTTCAGTGATTAAGGGGCTCCTAAGAAACACGGGACAGACATTTTAGCAGGCCCTGTTGTGACAGGACAAGGGGCGATGGTTTAAAGCTAGAAGAGAGAAATTTACATTAGAGAGAAGGAAAACATTTCTTACACTGAGGAGGATGAGATGGTGGCCCAGGTTGCCCAGAGAGGTAGGAGATGCCCCATCTCTGGAACCATTCCAGGTCAGATTGTCTGGGGCTCTGAGCGACCTGCTCTAGTTGCAGAAGTCCCTGCTGACTACAGAGGGGTTGGACCAGGTGAATTTTAAAGGTCCCTTCCAGCTCAACTCAATCTATGATCCTATGATTTTATATTTCCTCAACCAATAAATGCCAGATGTATGACGTGTGGTTTGTTGTGTAGGTCTCAAGATCACATTTGGCCTGATCCAATCCCTATTGCAATTGAAATTTTTTTTAACCATTTTCTGCAGAGGGCTATAACTCAGGGCTATTGAAACAAAATAAAGCCTTGCTTGTAATAAAAACTATCCAAAGGATGAAGCATGCTTCATGTCAGACTTGATTTACCCATTCAATACTGCTTCCATTAGGTTTAAAAAAGAAAGAGGTTATTTTATGTATTTTATACAGTATATAATTAACTGGTGAAACTTGGTGCCACGGGAAAGCACATGAGAGACAAGTAAATGAGACAACGTCTGGTTTGCATGTGGAGTCTTGTGTGGAAGCCAGTGAGTGGGCCACGCTACAGAACAGCAACACAAGTGAGTTTTTACCCTCACAATAAAATTAGACTGTTTGTGTTACCATGTTCTTGCAATTGCCCATCTGTTTCTCTGTGCCTGTTGTCTCTTGTCTTGTATTAAATTATGAGCTCTTGAAGTGGATAACAGCCAAGGTCTTTTGGTAGATAATTTGACAACCAGTATCAGTCTTATGTCAGTAAAAGAAATAAGGCAATTCTGGCTATCCCTTATTCAGAAGGGACACTAAGGTAGGGATTAGAAATAAAAAATTGTAATGAAAAAGCAGGGGAAAAAAAAAAAAAAAAAGGGAAAAAAATCACAGACATGGCTGAAGGCAGCTAACTGACCCTGTAAGAATCTTGGTGTGAAATGGAAGATCCCCACTATCACTCTTACTCAAACTAATATTTAATTAATAGCTTTTGAGGGGAAACTAGTGAGATGATTTATTTCCTCTAGTTTCTTTATTATTTTTTTTTCCTGTAAAGTTTAGTTTACCTTTTAACCTTTGCATTAAAGATGTATAAACCCCAGCTCAATGTTCTCTCCAAGCGCCATCTGAGAGCACTCCGTTATGCTGTGTAAAATGCTTGACATGTTTGGAACTGCATCAGCTCAGGTGCTTCAGAGCTTCTTAGTTTTAGCTCGGATAGCTTGGAACTTTCTGCACTGCGGTTTGCAGGAGGCTTTTTGAATTCAGTTGTGGTGCAAATGTACACAACCAGCAGAGCTTCAGGGCCCTGCCTGTGTTGGGAACCATGGAGCAGAGACATCAAAGTAGCTCTGCAGACCAGTTTACCACCAGCAGAGATTCATTGGAGACAATTTGCTGTGCTGATGCAGAAATGACTTCACAAGCTGGGCACTTTGTCACTGTCGTCCCAAAGTTACTGCTTCCAGGAGTGTGACATGTGGCACAGGGGTGAGAAGCAGCTGAGCTCTGGCAGGGGTTTACTAGCCCAGGCTGAGTGCAGCTGCATCACTCCAGGACCCAAATTGGCCCCAGAACAAGTGCACATCCATTGGTATGCACTTGCTGTTCCTGAACCAGTAAATCATACTGAAGCCAAGATGACTCCACACAAAGCCATCTCAGGTGCATCTAAATCCAGGCAGCTGGTAGTGCTTTAAAAATAGAGAATTCAAGTCACAATGCAAAGGTAACTGGGTGAAACAGAGCAGCCCCAGCAACCTATGAGGTCAGACTAATTGAGACAGCAATTTGTTCTGGTGTTAAAGCTGTGAAGCTGCAGCTGAGGCTAGGAAGCAGAGTGATGGTAAGAACAGTGCCAGGAAGGACAAAGAGCCGAGCAGTTGGCAGAGCCATGGTGGCAGTGAGGTGGGTCATTCGCAGTGGGGCTGAACAGGCAAAAGGAAACAGCTTCCTGCCCTTGGACCTAGGGGAAGAATCACAGAATCATAGGGGTTGGAAGGAACCTCTAGAGATCATTGAGTCCAACCCCTCTGCCAGAGTAGGGTCACCCAGAGGAGGTTGCACAGGACAGTGTCCATCCAGGTGAGCTTTGAATGACTCCACCACCTCTCTGGGCAGCCTGTTCCAGTGCTCCACTCAGCAGAAAGAATTTCCCTTTCATATTCAGATATAAGTTCCTGTGTTCCCTTTCTTCTTGCTTTGTTGCTGAGTACCACCAAGAAAAGACTGGACCCATCCTTCTGACACCCACCCTTTAAGTATTTAAGAAGGGAGAATCCTGGTAACAGAAGAAAACATGGAGACTTTCTGGATTGTGGATATGGCTGGAATCCTTGGTATGAGGGAAGGGAATGGATTCATGCAGGAAGCTCCTGCAAAGAGGGGGGAGGTTTCAATAGGAGGGACTTGATGTGGAATGAAGGATTGGCAGAAGTCCTTAACTGGCACAGTGAGTTTGGAGAAAAGAAAGAAAACAATATGCAGTGCCTCCTAGTAACAGCATTAGTAATAACCACTGAGATAAATGTTGATACAAATAGAGCTCTATCCTATTATGATTAGCTAAGGTCAGGGAAATATTATTTTTCTGTACTGAACAATTAAGTGCACTGTGTGCACTTATGGACAGAGGTTGAAAGGATTTATGTTGTCTTCTGAAACACTCAGCACTGACCACTGCCAGAGACAGGATTCTGCATCGATCTGGTCAGGAATGACAATTTCTCTCTTCTGCAGCAACTGCATAATATTTGTGCTGGGAGTTCAGAGCTCTGGCCTCACTTAATTCGACACTAAAAGACGCTGGTGGACAGAGATAGATGCAACTGCCTGTGTGACCTCATGAGAATTGTGCTTATGCCTCTGTGTAAGAAGAGTTTGTCTTGTGCTAAGTCAGGAGCTTTAAGTAAAAACTGAATGTAAACATATAAATAAGACGGTTTGGTATTTACTACAGACTCTAAATTCTGGCTCCCACAACATAAATAAAATGGTATTTACTCTAGCTGCCACATGAAGTGCAGGCTGGAATGCCATGAGTTTGTTCCAGTTTAGTGGCATGCTAATAATTGCAGATACACTGTCAACTGTGCTGGCATATTCTGGTAATGGATTGCAATTGTTGCTATAAACAAATGGTAATTGCTTGGGGTGTAAAATACACCATAACTACACTTTTAACGTTGAACTTTTATGCTGTAAAGATGGTAATTGTTGCATCTTTCAGTTCAATCAGTTTAAAATAGAGGGGACAAGGGCTGTTTATGCACCATTAATGTATCTGGGTAAATGAAGGGGTGATATAATCACACAGTGTCCATAAATGTAAATCAAGACCACTAAAAACACTGGATGCACAGAGTCAGCCTCAGATTTTGAGGGTGGATTCAGCAGCTTTAAGGATACAAAACTTAATTTCCCAATCATTTGAACCTGTGTCCCACCTATATACCCTAAAAATGCTTCAGTACCTTCTCTGTGTCAGTGACTGTGCTGAATTCCTCAAATTATGTTCTTATGTTCTAGGAGGAGACACATTAAACTGCATCCAGGATGGGAGAAGGGGAAAAAAAAAAAGAAAGACTTTGCAACCCAGAAAAAATTCCAACTTGTAATTATCCATTTAATGTCCAACTTATAATGGAAAGCCACCAAAAAATTATAAACATCTATAAATCTAGTTGTTAGAAGCAAATTAAGAAGCAGCTACAAAGCTAAATTCCAGGGCTTTTAGGTCTTGACTAACTGGAAAATGTTCTTTCCTCGTTCTGTAAAGCTGAATTCTAGTACTTGAGGCCAGAACTTTGGAGCTGGGCAAACTGAAACTCATGCAGTAGAAAAATGTCTTGGATATGATTTCTGACCCCAGCACTGAATCAGCTCAGGCCTGGTTAAAACATATGAGCCAAGGAAAATCACTGGAAAACTACATTAGAGGGGATTTAGTCACATCTCCCTGACTACGTTTTCTCATCTGTGCCCAGCCACAAGCACGATGTGGCTGAACCAAATTCTCCTGGCACTATAAATGGGGTGAAACTGTGTCCCTTAATGCTTAGGTGAAAACAATTCATTTCTTGAAACAAAACTGTATCTCTGCCTTCATTTCCTTCCTATTTTCCCCTCTGCCAGAGCACTACATCAATCATTTTCCTTCACTAGAGACAACCTCTGCTGTTGACTTGTCTCAAGCAATCGTAGGAAGAACTCACTGTCAGAAAACCTTCTGATGTTTGACTTGACTGAACTTGTCAATGACCCATCGCATGAACTCACGCGCACCCACACTCTGTATTTTTTTGTTGTTCCACTTACAGGGAAATGAAGGGGAAAACCATAAAAATAACCAGCACATAAGCAACACTGCCAGGGAATAAATGGCTCAGAGGATGAGCAGTGAAAAAAATCAAATATAGCAGAGAAAATCTTCCAGATAAATGTGAAGATTTAGGGCAGCCAGACAGTAACTGCAGCGTTTGCAAAAGTCTGTGTGCAAGGACTGGGAATGGCTTTAAGCTGGAAAAAGGGAGATTTAGACTGGATATTAGGAAGAAATTCTTTACAGAGAGGGTGGTGAGACACTGGAACAGATTGCTAGGGAGGCTGTGGATGCCCCATCTCTGGAAGTGTTTGAGGCCAGGTTGGATGTGGCCTTGGTCTTGTGGAAGGTGTCCCTGTCTGTAGCAGAGGGTTGCAAGTAGATCATCTTTAAAGTATCTTCTAACCAAAACGATTCTTTGCTTCTATGCACCACATTGTTTACAGCAAACACCACAGTCAGTTGCTGCAGCCTCTTCTCTGTTCCTGAGACCAGTGATTTGCTTTTGTTTTGTTCTCTCACGATTTGATCAGACTTCCCAAATAATTTTCCCAACGCTTTGGCCTCTCGTTTGGAGCTTTATAGACTGTTACAAGCACTGTTAATACTTGATGGTATAAAACTGAGACCAGTTAGTTAATCTGGAGTAGTCATAACAGGGGTGCTGTAGTGCCACAGTTGTATAAGCTTTACCCTAGAATGCAGTTTTCCAGGACAAACAATATTGATGAGTGTAGGCATCGTTTGCTGAGGGCAGTGAAATGTGGGGGAAGACTGAGAAAACAAAACTGAAACCACGACCTGACAATATGCATTCACAGCCCAGAAGGTAAATCACATCCTGGGCTGCATCTCCAGTTGTATAGGGAGCAGCTGTGTGTGTGTGGGTGAGGGTCCTGCCCCTTTGCTCTGTTCTGCTGGAACCCCACCTGCAGTGCTGGAGTGTGGCTCTGGAGTTCTCAGCACAGGAGAAACATGGACCTGTTGGCATGGGGACAGAGGAAGCCACAAAAATGATCAGAGGGCTGGAACCCCTGTGCTATGAGGCCAGGTTGAGAGAGTTGAGGTTGTTCAGTCTGGACAAGGCTCCAAAGCAACCTTTTGATGGCCTTTCAGTTCTTAAAGAGGCATATAAGAAAGATGGGAAACCTTTTTAGTAGGGCCTTTTGCAGCAGGACAAAGAAAAAAGGTCTTAAACTAAAGGAGAGGTGATATAGATTAGAGATAAGGAAGAAATTTTTTATGCTGAGGATGATGAACCACTGTCCCATGATGCCCAGAGATGTAATAGATGTCCCATCCCTGGAACAATTCCAGGTCAGGTTGTTTGAGGCTCTGAGCAACCTGCTCTAGTTGATGATGTCTCTGCTGACTGCAGGGGGTTTTCATTAGATGACCTTTAAAGGTTCTTTCTAACCTAAAGCATTCTGTGATTTCAGAGGTGTTGTGTCCTTTAGCCTGCTTCACAGGGGCTGCAAATTGAGTGCAGAATGAAACTGTTGCTGTGGCTGCATTTAGCAGAAGGCAAGTCTGCCTTATTGCTTCTGTTTTTCAAGCTTTTAAAAGTCAAAGTATGCAGGGCTCCCTGCTGATAAAAATATTCAGAGATGCTGCTTGACTCAAGGATGAACACAATGTGAAGCCACCTCAAAGCAGTCGGTGGTATCAGCTTAAAACACTCTCACTGTCCTGCACTGCTCCTTTGGTTACAGGAACATACCTGTGGGGCTCTACTCTGAACTAGAACAGGGAACTGACAAAGCTTTTGCAGATACAGGTGCACCACCTCTGTTTTCTTGCTATGCTCTCTCATCTTTCTCATGGCTATCCTCACCAAAACCATTGTCATGCAGGACGCGAATGAACAGGGGCATAGGGAGACTTAGAGCCAATTGTGTTACTTTTACATCACATGAAACCTAGGCAGCAAGGGAAAAGTTTCTGTAAGCAGCCTTGAGATTAGGCTGCTGCTCTCTTTGTCCCTGAAGTACTAGCTGGGGAGTGAAAGCGAGGGGAGCACAGAGTGTATGGACTTGATCAGGGTAAAGCAGACAGCAGAGGTGAGACACTCCATGCAACTTGAGCCTTCCCGTTGTAGAGTCCCCTGGAGTGATGTTACCAGTTATTGATGAAGTGAAGTTGTTCCTCTGGATAGTCGAAGCTGATCCTGTCTTGAATGGTTTATGGAAAATACTGACCTGGTGTAATGTAGTTTGGGGTCTTACTGAAAAAGTGCAATTTGTTAGTTCTCATTGCACTCTTCATAGTTTATTTCACTTCACTCAGATATTTGTGAGTAACAAACTGTGAAGAGTGCAATGAGAACTAACACTTTTTCAGTAAGACCCCAAACTCTATTACACCAGGTCAGTATTTTCCATGAACCATTCAATTTTAAACCATTGGTCTGAAAAATAATGATCATGTGGCAACCTAAATTTGATACCTTGTAAAGTTACCCACATGTCACTTTAAACACTTTGCTACAGAAACAGTGAAAAATGAGATGGGGTTGGACTTGATCTCCAGAGGGCACTTCCAATCCCTACGATTCCATGATTCTATGATCTACAGAATTAATCTGGTGATTATTATTCTGGAAGGAATAAATCTGATTTGGTAAATTGGGAGGTAGTTAGAGAGTCACAGAATGATGGGGGTTGGAAGGGACCCCTGGAAATCATGTAGTCCAATCCCCGCTGCTAAAACAGCAGGGGTCTGCAATTCTCTCCAAAGAATGAGGCACAATCTCTTCGGGCAGCCTGGTCCAGTGCTGTGTCACTTTCACAGGGAAGAGGTTTTCCCTTAAGTTTAGGTGGAACCTCCTGTATTCCAGTTTGTGCTCGCTGCCCCTTGTCCTGTCTCTGGACATCACTGAAAAGAGGCTGGCCCCATCCTCTTGACCTCTGTCCTTCAGATATTGATCAGCATTGATAAGATCCTCTCAGTCTGCTCTTCTCCAGGCTAAACAGCCCCAGGTCTCTCAGGCTTTGTCAGAGAAATGCTCCACTCCCCTCAGCATCACTGTAGAGGCAATTAACTAATCTGTATGTAAGTCATGATAACATCAGAAGCAGACATGAGAACTCAGGGTAAACCCCTAATTAAAACCACTTCAACAAACATATGCAAGAAGGTCAGTAGGTAATTACATATTTCAGTATGAGTATAGAGTAAGAAGAAATGTTTCTTGATGCTATGGACAGCTGAACTGCAGGACACCTTGCCAGAGGCAGTGGATGTAGAAAGTTTAAAAGGGAAATAGATGGGATTTTAGAGAGATCTGTTGAGGATTACCAAGTAGGCAAACCACATCAGGTTCATAAAATTCTCTAAGATGAAAGTAGATGGCAGCTGCAGTTGGTGGGGGAAGTATCACTTCTTCTTTGACATCTGCTTACTTTTGCAAACAGGGCAGTGGCATTTGTGCATTCAGTCTGAATCAGTATCCACGTTCCTTTGCCCTTAGGGGATTATTTACTTATTAATAACAAACTGTGAACACGAATAGGATAAAGCTGAATAATCATTTATTGACTCTTCTCATGTTATGTTTAAAACAGACTCTACAACCTGAGACTGTTCATGGAAATCAACATTACATTTCTTAAATGCATTTGATGGGATAGCCTCAGCTCAGTGAGCGTAGTCAGACAAATAAACCTTCCACGTGTTCATGAAATGCTCATAAAATTGAGGATTTTGACTGCAAATTATGGCAAATTCTTCTACAATAATGCAGAGCAAACAGAAGGCTTTACCTCCTGTTACAATATTAAATAAGCTATTTTAAAGCCAACCAATCTTTTTTCTAAATTCCCAGGAAATGAAAATTTAAGACTTTGCTTGTCATGTTCTTCCATCATGGATATTTTGGGAGGTGATGAAATGAGCATTACCATGTGATTCAGAGCCTGGCTTTACTATGTGTTTATACTTGTCTGAGTACAGTCCTCAGCTAGTGTCTTATGCTGATGTGTTGGTAATGTAAAATGTTTCATGACATCTCTCATGACAGCCTGTGACCCTGCTGACATGCAGCTACAGAAGAAACACTGGCTACACAGCAGGGTTTTGGGCTACCTTGCCTTGCCAGCCACTAGCAGAGGAGCATGATGATCCACCATCTTCAGTAAGACATTTAGTCTCCATTTAGAAAACAAGTCAATATGTTTTCACTGAGGTTGTGATTACAGGACATGTAAAACTGAGCATAACAAGATTTCAATCTTACACAGACCTTCTCATTTTGCAAATTATTTGGGTTAATTATTTGCATATGTAAGATAGAATCATGAAATTATAGAATCATAGAACCATAGAATCACAGAATCATAGTATGTTTGGAAGGGATCTTTAAAGGTCATCTTGTCCAAACCCCTTGTAGTGAGTAGGGACATCTCCAGCTAGATGCTCAGAGCCCCAAACAACCTGATCTAAAATGGTTCCAGGGATGGGGCACATACCACCTCTCTTGGCAACCTGGGTCACCCTCACTGTAAAAAATTCCTTCCTTCTCTCTAGTCCAAATCTCCCTCTTTTAGTTTAAAATTATCACCCCTTGTCCTATCAGAACAGGCCCTACCAAAAAGATTGCCTCAAACTTCCTAATAGTCCTGCTTTAAGTATTCAAAGTCCACAATAACATCTCCTTGTATTCTTCTCCAGGCAGACCAGCCTCAACTTTCTGTCCCCATAGCAGAAGTGTTCCACCTCCCTGATCATTCTTGTGGCTTCCTCTGCACCCACTCAAATAGGTTCATGTCTCTCCTGTGCTGATGGTTCCAGAGCTGAACTCAGCACTGCAAGTGGGGGCTTACGAATGCAGAGTAGGTAGGAAGAATTATGCCCCTCAACCAGCTGCCCACATTGTTTGTGATGCAGCCCAGGACACAGTTGACTTTCTGAGTTACAGTGCACACTGTTGGCTCATGTCCAGCTTTTCATGCACCAGCACCCCCAACTCCTTCTCCACAGGGCTGCTCTCAATTCCTTCATTTCCCAGCCTGTGCTGATACCTGAGGTTGCAGGACCTTGCACTTGTTGGTTTAATTCCACAATTCATACACACACAAGGTGTATCTACATACCATAAATAAGTGGTTGTGAAAGGCCTAAAGACTACAAAAGCCTTCTCTTTCAGATTAGATGATACCTTTCTTTTTGCCAGTTGCATAATGCACACTGTTTATCTTGGAACCAGCATTGTGGCCTTTCAAAAACAGGACTTGTGTCCAGCACTTGTTCCCTCAGGAGGTATTGGTGAAGACATTTGAGCTCTAATAAGATATTATATTTATGTTTTTAACATCACCATCAATGCCTACTTGTATTCATCCAGAAAGCTGTTGAGGGTTTTGCATATCAATGTGTTTTCTTCTATTTTAATTTCAACCTCTTAGTGAAGGCTTCAGTATTTGCCTTGTTCTGTTCCTTCACAGTCATGGCTAGGATCATTAAATAAGAAAATCTTGAAGGCAAGCAATCTAATAAAACAGTCCTTTGTTTTGTGCCTGGCATGTTAATTGAAACAGAAGGTCAGTCAAAAGATCATGCTTTTCTGAATGCTGTGGGGAAAGGAGTGGATGAGTATCTTTCGAACCACCACACCACAGCACAAAGAAGTGAATTTGCATTTAATGCAAGGGATGAAAGTGTGAAAACTCATTCAGTGAAGTAACAGCAAGTTACTTTTACAGCAAGGCACTGCCAGCACTTCCACAGATTGCCAGAGATTTAAGGACTACTGCAGGAAGCCATGTCTAATGTATGCTAAGCCCACTCCACATCACCTTGCAGAAGGAATCCTTAAAATATATTCAATTTACTTGCTTTGTCACGTCTTACCAAGTTGACCATCCTCCATCACCTTGTATTCAGTATCAGCAAACCAGCAATTGCTCTGATTTCAGGCTGTGCCCCAGGTTTGGTTGTTTTGGTATTTTGGGAGTATTTTTGGTGATTTTTAAAATATCTTCAATTTACTGCAGGCATGAAGTGGAAAAAATCAAGTTGCCTGAGTAGCAGTAAGTAGTTTTCTGCCTGGTTTGTTTTCACTAACCATCACTACCACCACCTCTCAGCTGGTAGGTTAAATGGCCCTTCAACAACTAAGGTTTTCATGTGTTTTCAGATGTAGTAAGCACAGAAAGACTCTTCACTCTGTTACTCAGTGGTGATCTTATTTTACTTTTTCTTTTACCCCAAATACTCAGTCTATGCTTTACTGTACACTTTTGTCTTTGACATAAGGGTGTGGTGCTTCAAAATGGAAGCAAAGATGAGTTTCAAATTCCCTGGCAAAGCTTCTCATACAGGATACAGATCATCTCTGCTTATCTGCTTCAAGACTGTCTGCATGCAACATTGTTTTCTTTGGAAGTTCAGTACTGTGCTCCATTGTTCTCCTTTCTTATGTTCAGACTTGTGGCAAAAGACAAATCAGTTGTTTCTCTTCAGCACCAGTGGGTAGATCACTCCTGATGTAAATGGAAACAATGGGTAGAAGCTGCAACATGGGAAGGTTCACCTCAACATGAGGATGAACTTTATTGTGAAGGTGATGATGCACTAACAGGCTGCCAAGAGAGGCTGTGAAGTCTCCTCTAGAGACTTTCAAAACCCACCAGGATGAATTCCTCTTTGGCCTGCTCAAGGTGATCCTACTTTGGCAGGGGGGTTGGACTAGATTATTTCTAAAGGTCCCTTCCAACCCCTAACGCTCTATGATTTTTTTTTCCCCTTATAATTGTTTGGACTCAGCCTTCAAATTTCTTATCCCAGATCCACTGCCTGCTGCCAAGAGGAACAATGTTAGGTGACTGGCAGCAGACTAGTGGAGGAGCAACGGGAAGATATGGAGCATTTGGTGGTCAGTGCAGCCTTACTGACCAGTAAGACCAGTACTTCAGCACAAGTTTACTTGTTGGGCTCCTCATTTTCTCTGACAGCAGGTACTGTGAAAGAACAGCAGTGGCACTGCCTACAAGAAGTTGCAAAGCATTGCCTGAAGGAACCCATTATCTCCCAAACTACTGAGCCACTCTTGTTCTACAACTTGGTGCAGTAAGATGGAGCCCTGCAAACCTCTGTCACTCATTGAGATGTTGCTAGAACAGCAGAATGTCAACGCTCATTTGCTGCACATGGTGCAAAGCAGTGCTATTGCCTAGAAACAGCAACAATTTGATTACACTCAGATGATGTCCCCACTTCAAGACCTGTGAATTCAAAGCTTCCATATTCAGTAACTCATTTTTTCATTTTTCACTGCTGGTTCTTCAGATGAACGTCCTGTGAGAAGGGAGTTTGCAATGTTACTGGCACAAAGCCTAACATAAGGCACAGGTATCATTCCAGATGCAGAACTTCCTGACTTTTTTTCTGTGCCTGGCACCACCAGAAGGCAGGAAAAGGGTAATCTACTTTGAATCCCAGTCCATCTCCTGCAGCAGCTCTTAATTAAAAAGAGCAACCCATCTGTCACTCAGTATGCAGAGCAGCACCAGCACAAGAACTCATCTGCAGAGTTTTATTCCAACCAGCAGCTCCCAGAAGAACGTTAAGACTGCTTCTGTTCAACTTGCTGTTCAAGCTTATGAGCGCTCTGACACCGTGAAAATGCCACTGCTCACCCCCTCCCATGGCTGCTGCAGGGGCCCCACTGGAGTTCCCACAGCCTCCGCTGGACGAGTGTCGTCCCCGGCAGCACAAAGGCACCCGCAACCCACGGCCGCATCTCGCTGCCCTGCTGCTGCCACCACGCCTGGGGTTCTTCTGCAGGTCCTAACAGAGTGTGACAGGCCCGCTGCGGGGGCTGCGAAGGGGCCGTGGCCTGGTACTCGAGGGCCCAGGGCAGCACCACAGCCCGCGGCCTGTTTCCATCGGCCCCGGCCCAGACTTCCCCATCCCCGCCACTCCGGTGCCACGCTCCCCGCCCGGGTACCCGTAACAGGTCTGGCGCTCCCGGCAAGACTTTGCCCGAGCCACGGTGGACCTCCGCCGTCCCGGCGTGCCCCGCGCGGCGGACACTCTGCCCGCCGCCTCCGTGGGCGGAAAAGGGCGGGGCGGGCCGGGTTGTGCTGCCGCCGGCGCCGAGCGCTGCGAGAGGCCCGAGGCCGCTGCGAGGGGCGGGGGAAGGTGAGCGACGAATGGGTCCTGGGAAGCAGGGGGTCTCTTCTCCCTTCCCGGTCCTATTTTACGTCCCCTGGGATGGGGGGGGAGGGCAGGGGGCGGGGCGAGGTTGAACCGAGCCGTGCCGCTTACGGTGGTTTGTGTGGGGACGAATGGGCCCCGAGAGATTGAGCAGGGGTTCGATGTGAAAGAAACAAGATTTTGGATGCTTGGGGGAGTGTGAGGGAAGGAATGGCCCCTGAGGGGGTGAGTCTGGGATGACCAGGGGTAATGCGAGGGTGTGGGGTGCTCTGGCAGGGAAGCAAGGTTTGGGATGTGTGAGGGGAGGCAGTGGGGGGTCTTGAGGAATATAGGGGTGGGATGGGATGAGGGTGAGCAAGGATGATGTTCGTTTTGAGGCAGAGGTCCTATAGTATGGATCTAGAATATGGTGGGGTTTTTGAGTGCTTGACGGGTGTAGGATGAGAAGGGCTTGGGACCCTGAGCAGGTCTTATGTTCTACTGGGGATGTCATGAGTTGGGGTAGGATGACATGCGACGTTGGGACCTATGGGGTAGAGGTAGGATTTGAGGGGGTCAAGGTGCTTGAGGAGACTTGTCAGGATCAAAAAATGTTCTGTCTAGAAGAGTGGCCTTCAAGGTGTCTGGGTTTAATGAAGAGTGGCAAAAAGAAGTTCTTTGGTGGGTTCGCGACTTTTACTGGGAGAAGAGGGATGAGTGAAGTTAGGATATAGATATAACATGATCAGTGCAACAGGATGCGTATGGAAAGGGTCCTTAGGTGAGGCTGGTGAAGGTTGGTGGGCTTTAGGAGGCTTCTGGATACAGGTTGGAGAGAATGGGTGTATATTCGAGAGCAGATAAAGCTGATATTTCTGAGAGATTAATGTAAGGGGAGGCTTACAAAGTTGTGTGATTTGGGCAAGAGTTAGGAGCACCGATCACTGAGGAGTCAGTGGAGTTTGAGTTTTGTGTAACACTTATTATTTCTGGTAGTTCACAAGGGTATGTGTAGACAGGAGGTTTGTGATGGAAAGGGTTTTCTACATGCTTTGCTTTGGGGATAAGAATAAAGCATGTAGGGCTTATAGGATCCTATGGGCTCTTGATATCCCCAAATACTGTTTTAAAAATTCAGTAAGCATCATGCTTCAGAATTGTCTTTATTCACTGCTAAATCTGGAGAGTGGCTCTTGTTCTGCTGTAGGGTGGGAACTGCTGTGACCATTGAGGGAGAGCAGTTGGGAAAAAGCAGATGGATACTCTTACTGCAGCCTTAGAAGATGTGAGCTTTAACAGCATTTCTGATATGTCTTTTATATGTGAGGATAAAACCCACCTCATGGTTCCACAGAGAAGTAGTAACACACTCTCATGAGCCATGTCTCAATTATTTCTGTTGTCTTCTTGAGACTGAACCCAGCATTTGAGCTGCAGCTCTGTTAAATGTTTTGTGTTTAATTGCGTCAACTTGAAGAATTTCTTTGATATTCTTATATCCTACCTCTAGTTGTCTGTGACCCCTTCTGAAAGGTGTCCTTTTCTTCTGCCCAAGGAAAGATGCATTAGATGCAGTAGTTGCAATCATGTATCAGGCTATCGTATCTAAAAATACTTCACAAACTGCTTCAGGACTTTCTATGGTAACTTTCTGCTTTTCCTTCAGTAGGAAGGTCAATTCTTGACAAAATCACTGGATGTTGTTGGGTTTGAAACTGTCCCATGTGTCACCTCTAGAAAGAAGGGAGATGTGAAAAAGCAGGGAAAGAAGATGAATGCTTGAGAGAGGTCTTGATAACAAGATATTCCTTATTAGTATCATGCCATTCTTAATAGGAGACTTCTGCTTTTAGTGGTTAGATAAAATAATTTCTTGAAGAACAGTATTTTTGAATGTAGTTCCTCTCATGAGCTCTGTATTGGTTGAGATTGGCCTTTGTAACCTGTTGAGTAGATTATTTTCTACAGACAATAAGGCAGCAGTTTGTCTAGCATTTGGAGATGTCTGGCACTTGTGAACCTAGTCTAATCTTATTTGAAGGAGATTGCATAACAGTGAGGTAAAGTGTAAGAGGTCTGAGTAAAGCTGCCTTAGTAATCCCTACGCAGTCACTGGAGAGAGTTGGCTGTTACCTAGGACGCAAGGGATGGAGGAAGTGCATTTCAGATAACTTAGGTGCCTACAGTGAGAACACCCTGAAGAGTCTTGTTTGTTTTAAGACTGATAAATGCATTCTGTTTCTGAGAGTCTTACACTAAGCAGTGTTCTTCTGAAGTGCTGTTACTTGTACAGATATTTCAAGTAATGAAAACCCAGGCTTGGTTTACTTCAGTCATAAATTATGACTTGTTCTTCTGAAACAATCACTTAAAATATTTCTCAAGGTTTTGCTTGCTTTGTGCCAGTGAAATAGCTGACCTGACATGATGTCATTAATTCTGCATACAGCAAGATTTAACATCTGCTTATTTAAAAGACACAAGTACATTATCAAAATGGTGGAGTTAGTTTTGTGCCTCTCTGAGAAAGGACATTGAGGAACCAGAGCATATCCAGAAGAGGATGATGAAGGGTCTGAAGAGCAAGTCTTGTGAGGAGCAGCTGAGGGACCTGGGGTTGTTTAGCCTGGAGGAAAGAAGGCTGAGAGGAGACCTTCTGTCTCTCTGCAACTACCTGAGAAGGGATTTGAGCCAGGTAGGGGTTGGTCTCTTTTCACAAGAAACATGCAATTGGACAAGAGAAAATGGCCTCAAGTTACACCGGAGGAGGTTTAGGTTGGTCATTAGGAACCAATTTTTTCCTCTTGAGGATTGTTAGGCCCTGGAACAGGCTGTCCTGGGCAGGTGAAGTCACCATCCCTGAAGGTATTAAGAAGCCATGTAGATGTGGTGCTGAGGGTCATGGTTTATTGGTGGACTCAAAATGTTGGGTTAGCAGTCGGACTTGATCTTAAAGTTCTTTTCCAATCAAAATGAGTCTATGATTCTAAAGTTCAGGACCTGAGTTCAAAGGCCTGCCACGTAAAGTCAGTTGCAGATACTTTGGGCTGCTAGTGATATGCAAATAGCAGGAGACTGGAGGAGGGAAGGACAGCTGAGTTTGAAGTGGCAATATCATAGATTCATTAGGTTACATGCACAGCTTGATCGGTCCAGTAGGTTTTGGTGGTGTGTGCTCATTTATGGGAGACATGGCAAGACCGACCTGCGAGTAATTTGGCTTGGAAGGGAAGTAATATGAGCAGCTCTGGTTTGCCACAGGCACAAAACACCTGATGTCCAAGGTAACAAGAGACCTGTGAAAAAGAAAAGAAACTCCAAAGCTTAATTGAGATGCAGTGCCAGAGCAGTAGAGCTGGGAACTGGGGAAAGAGGCAGGAGTCTCAGGCTGGATGAGTCCATGTGATGGGTGGTTGGTGAGAAGAACTACCTAGAGAAATATGAACCAGTTGCATGAATTTACTTTTAGGTTTTGCCACCCTCTGTAGTGTGGTGTTTGCTCTTTTATCTCTTAGCTAAGCTTGCGCTATATTTCAAATAAACCCCAGAATTACAAGTATTTTCTCTCTCTCTCTCTCTCTGTATATATATATTATATATATATATATGTATATGTATATATATATATAAACTCCTCAGAAGTCTTTACAGGTGCTGTTCTCAAATCTCACACCTCTGTGTTCTTTTGGGGTGTTACCTACACAAGGATTTCTTTACACTGTAAATGGGAGCTTTATAACCAGGATGAGGGAATACATTTCTCTGTGTTGGGGATGTACCTTTCTATTCTACCTATTTTCACAATACAAAAAGACACCTATGATATTTATCCCACTTGCACTTGCAGGTTGGTCCTGTAAGTCTCTTTAGACAGCACAACTGAAAATTCAAAGGTATGTAGATTTAAAAACAACCCATTCAAAATCAAACCTTCTCGATGAACAGAGCACTGATACTCTGATAGTATGTGACAGCAGGTGTGTTCTCCAGGGGAGGAGCATGGAGTCATTTCTCCAGTGAAGTCTGGCATTTAACTTGGAGGTCTGCCTTATGGTGACTTACCAGATCTTTCAGGGGAGAGCAGCAAATCCCTCTGATGGTCAGCTGGTGTTCCGTGAAAACCTTATGCTCTGGAGCATGGAGGTTTGTATGTCTTGGCAGGTTGTGTACCTTTATGTATGCGGTTGGTTAACTATAGGTGATGTTATCCCAAGTGAGGAATATATATCACAGAATCTCAGCATGGTGGGAGTTGGATGGGATATCTGGAGATCATCTAGTCCAGCCCTGCCTCCTAAAGGAGGATTGCCCAAGATTTGCTTTTCTAAGGAAACAAGTTATGTGTAATTTTGCTTTTTGCCAGTTCCTCTGACAAGTGATGGTTGTTTTATCATGCTGGCAAATTGCAACCACTTCTGAAAGAGCTTAGTTCCTACATGTTATATGGAAATGATTCCTGTGGAGGAGAAATAAGACCCTCTAGTACTGCTTGTGGTGAGAACTCAATCCTTATTAGACATCACAGCGGCTCTACTGGCAGAAGAGTTTGTGAATGCCTGAATTAGAAGAGACTTTGCACTCTTACCTTCTTAGACAAGGAAAGCACTTGATGATGAGACACGTTTCAAAGAAACTTTGAGCTGCATAGTGAGTTGTTTGATACAGAGCTGTTTAAATTTGTCCTTCCTCTGTCAAAAGCTGGAGTTCACGCTGTGAATTTTCTTATTTTTCTTTCCCTAACACTTTGCTTAATTTGCCTGAAGCAGAATAATTGCCTTTTTTTTTTTTTTCTTAACTTGTGATAATCACTTAAAGTCTGCTGTTTTAGAGGGGCTGTTTTAAAGGGAACTAGGAGAACTTAAATACTGTGATCAAAGCACCAGGAATATTTTTACAAATCGTTTTGTAGTGTTTTTGAATGCATCTTGGAAATGGATAGGTTGTCCTGGTTTGAATTGGAACTGAACTCAGTGGGGGCACTTTCTGAAATTCAGGGCATGTCTGCACAGTGGCTGCTTCTAGAAGTGAGAACCCTGATGTTTGGAGTTACTACCAAGGATTGGTTTGCAGACCAAATTCACTGCTAAAACTTGTGTACCGTGTTGGGGTGCAGTAAGTAAGAGGTGGCACCTGCAGGGAGAAAGGGACAGTTGAGGTGACCCTAAACTGACCACCAGGGATTTCATTCTATGTACATCATAGAATCATAGAATAGTTCCAGTGCGAAAAGGACCTCTAAAATCGAGTCCAACCATCGACTTAACCCCACCATGGCCGTTAAACCACCTCCCTGTGCAGGCAGTCTGTTCCAATGCCTGACCACTCTCAGGAAAGAATTTTTTCTTAATATCCAATCTAAACCTCTCCTGGCACAACTTGAGGCAACTTCAGTATAAAGCTGAGGGATCACCAGGGTCAAGCCTCTTCTTCAGTGGCTGGTGTCTGAAGAAGACTGCTTATTCTGCCCTCAGTCCTGGGCTGTGTGTTCTTGAGTCTTGAGATATGAATATCTGCACAGGTCATTAATTTCTAAAATGTTCTATATGCTTTTCTTTCAGAGCTGCTGCTTTAGTCTTCTGACATCTTGCACTGCATGCTCGTGGTATGTCTGAGGGACAGGTCTCTTGTGTGCTCTGACTGTACCAGGTAAATCCCAGTAACAGCTTTTCATGGGAGATTGTGACCTGTTAAAGAGTAAGAAGTTAGAGAGGGTAACTTGTATTCTATATTTAGTCTTAGCTGATTCTGGAAAAAGAGTCTTAACAGGCTAAAATATATTCTTGTGTTCACGTATTATACTAGAAAATCCAGTAACTGCAACACTAGTGCAGATGCAGTGTGTCACTGGGAATTAGCTAGTTTCCATCAATACCTTTAAGAAGTTTGCCAGCAATTTTGTGCTTGAGGTAAAGGAGAAAGAGAGAAAATAGTGATATTTCTCAGATATTTCTCTGTTGAATGCTCCACCTCACCTTTTTGTCTAAGAGAGGCAAAAAAATGGACATAGGCTTCACCTTTGAGAACAGTTTCACCTTCAGTGGCAGTGGTGCTACAAGATGTTTGCTCAGTAGCAATGATGAATAAACATTGACACATTTCTGGTTAACACCTTGGGTTGTAAATAGTATTACATCCATTAACTCAATTTAATATTTCATTTTCAGGTTGTCCTCATGAGTACTCCAGTGGAGAATGTCCATGATCTTCTTTGCCTGTGTGGTGCGAGTGAGGGATGGACTTCCCCTGTCAGCCTCCACAGATTTTCATTTCAACCAGGACTTTCTGGAATGCAGAAAGAAGTTAAAGGCTTTGTCCTCAATTCTGGCACATTATCCAAGTCGAGGCACGGCAAAAGGACGTGACCTTAGCATACAGTGAGTCTATGCTTTTGTTTGGCTGGGTTTGCTTAACTTTTAAGTTTAGAAATTGTTGTCCTGGGAATTAGTTGACCTTTAGGTGTATTCTCTAGTGCCTGGCTCCGATCTTAAATCCCATTGGGCATGTCTAGATTGTAACCTCATTTCTCAGCATCACAACCACAGAGCTCCTACTCAGATTAATAAGCATGTGTTAAGAATTACTTATTTGAATTGTAATTTTGTGTAGCATATGCTTTATTCTTGATAGGCAGGACTTGTTACTATTAGTAATTGCAATATCTTGGACTTCTAAGTGCCAGCAATGTGCCCTTGTGACCAAGAAGGCTGAGGTGCATTAAGAAGAGTGTGGCCAGCAGGTTGAGGGGTGTTCTGTTCAACTTCTACTCTGCCCTAGTGAGGCTTCATCTGAAGTACTATGTCTAATTCTGGACTCCACAGTTCAAGAGACACAAGGAACTATTTGAGAAAGTCTAGTGGAGCCTGCAAAGATGCTGAGGAGACAGGAGCATCTCTGTGAGGAGGGAAAGCTGAGAAACCTAGGGCTGTTTAGTTTGGAGAAGAACAACCTGAGAGGGAATCTTCTCAATGCTCAGGAAGACATAAGGGATGGGGGGCAAGAGGATGGGGCCAGACTCTTTTCAGTGGCGCTCAGTGACAGGACAGGGGGCGGTGGGCACAAACTGGAATGCAGAAGGTGTCATCTGAACCCTAGAAATAACTTCTTTGCTGTGAGGGTGCTGGAACCATGGAGTGGGCTGCCCAGAGAGATTGTGCAGTCATTTTCTCTGGAGAGATTCGAAACTCACCTGAATAGTGTTATCCTGGGCAACCTGCTGTGGTTGACCCTGCTTTACCAAAGGGGTTGGACTGGATAGTCCCCAAAGGTCTCTTCCAACCTCCACTATTCTGTGATTCCATGGCATCTTACTACCTGGAAATTACTTATTTTAGTCTAAACTCTAAAATCTTTTCAGTTGTTGAGGTGTCACTGTTCTCTCAGGCTCCGGTTCTGATTTTGCCTTGCACAGAACTGCACTGGCTCCCTTGTACATGCTGCCCACTCCATTTGCTGAATACCAGCAGGGTTCAAGTCTGCAGAAGCTCTGGCTGATGGATGTGCACTGGGGAGACCAGGAAACAGCCAGCATGGAGAAATATTAAATCTTTACTTATTTATTGGAGAAGAATATTCTCATCTTTATTTGAGAAAACTAGAGTTTCTTTCAGAGATGAGAATTTTCATTTAGTATTGATTTTAGTTTAGTTTTTAAATTATATTTAGCTATTGACTGCATTTCTGCTTAGCAAATGTGAGAAAAGCTAAAGTAACACTGAACTAAAATGAAGTATCTCTTTTTTGGGGAGTGGTTGAAGAAAGAAGGTACACGAACTTGCACTGAATCGATTGGAAAAGCAGAGATTAGCATTTTAATTCCTTATCCTGCAAAGAGAACTCGTGCCCTTTAATACTAACATGTTCTGCTACTTTTAATCTTCTGTGGTCTCTGGATCTGGCTCTGAAATGAGAAAAGTGCAAACAAATCCGTGGCAACAAGGCTATAAATTATAGTGACTGGGAGAAGGTAGCTTTACACTGGCATGGTGTTGATCCTCAGCTGAGAGCTGGGGACAGAAGAAATTTAGGGAACATACCCAATGTAACTAGGCTGTAATGGAGCTAATCAAAACCAGAAATCCCAAGTACACATAAAAACGTGATAAAATAGAAACTGCAAGTATTTCTGTGCGAGAGGTGACATACATAAGTAGTAGAAGAGAGAGAAAATACAGAGGGAGAATAATTGTACAGCTTCAAAACTTCGGGCTTGTACCAAGTAATTTCTAACAAATGGCTGATCTGTAAGGGAAGATTTCTTCAAGCTGCTTCCAGTAGGTACAAATCTGTGTTTACTGTGGGGATTGTGGAAGTTTAGCCATCTACATTTTGAGTGCTGACATCTGAACTTGATGCCCTTGTTCCTGTATTACTTAATCAAGGCCTAGAGCAGAGTGATCTCTTTCATCTTGCAGTACCTGCCTACATTTTTGGTCAGATGAGTGCCCTGTTCAGTTTCCTGGAAGGTTTTGGGCCATCTGAAAGTGGAAACTTCTGCATAAATATGGCCTCAGTGTTAGAGTGATCCATTTTGAAGGAGAGTTTTTACTGTGATGTTTCTGATACAAACTTATCTGTATTGGTTATGGATGGGTTAGCAATAGCAGTGTTAGAATATTTTGGATTTTGCAAGCTAACAAATATCTGTTGTTGGTAATATGAAGTTGGCATAGTCAAGAGGAACATGTCCTTGCTTCCTGTGAGCAAGGTTGCTTATTTTTACTTCTGTTTGTGGAAAGCCACAGTGTTTTCTTTCAATCTCTTACTGCCTGTCATGTTTTTTTGTCATCTCTTTTCTCATTAACATGATTTAAAGGCAACCTGGGAAAAGAATAGCCTCTGTTTTTACTGATCTAGCAATTTAATAAAATCTATATTGTGATCTTTAGTGTGCTGAGGCACTGGTGAGGCTGCATCTCAAATACTGGGTTCAGTTTTGGGCCGCTCACTACAAGAAGGACATTGAGGTGTTGGAGTGTGTACAGAGGGCAGCAGAGTTGGTGAAAGGTCCGAACAACTTCTTGGGAGTGTCTGAGTGAGCTGGGGTTGTAGTCTGGAGAAGAGGAGGCTGAGGGGTGATCTTTTTGCTGTCTACAACTGCTTGAAAGGAGGTTTGAGCCAGGTGAGGGTTGGTCTCATCTCCCAAGGAACAAGTGACAGGACAAGAGGAAATAGCCTCAAGCTGCACCAGGGGAGGTATAAGTTGGAAATTAGAAGAGTTGTGAAGCTCTGGACCAGGCTGCCTGGCACACTGGTAGAATCACCAGCCCTGGAGGGAATTGTATGTGTGGTGATGAGGGACATGGTTTTGTGGTGAACTTGACAGTGCTTGATTAATGGCTGGAGATGGTCTAGTTGACTGGATAGGGCTGGGTGATAGATTGGACTGGATGATCTTGGAGGTCTCTTCCAACCTGGTTGATTCTATGATTCTGTGATCTGGGAGGTCTTCTCCAGCCTTAATAGTTCTGTTGTTCTGCGACAAATGATTGAAGTGTTCCATCTACAGGGGGCCGCAGGACTCACAGCAGCGCAGGCAGTATTTTTTTTTTTTCAGCAGAAGCAAAGTCTGTACATTTTGTTTTGGCAGAAAGCACAGTTTACTTCTCATGTTCAGCACAAGTCTTACCTCTTTATGTTGATGTTTCTTTTTTCTTTTCCATTTCAGCTTCCTTTCTTCTGGGGATATCGCCTGCATGGCGATCTGTTCCAACAGTTACTCCACCATCATGGCGTTTTGCTTCCTGGAGGAGCTTCAGTGGGAATTTGCTGCTTCCTACGACACAACAAGCATCGGTTTAGCTTCCAGACCATATGCTTTCCTTGAATTTGGTTTGTCACTTTGTTCTCTCTAGTAGTAAGAATTCTGTGTCTGCTGCTTTTATGATGCTAAATGATGTCTCCTGGCCAAAGCCTGATTGTAAAAATATATCTGTGTATGAGCCTTCGGATGCATGTGGAGGAGGAGGGGGAGACCTTCAACTGCATTAAACTATTAGATTATTGGTTTTTCAGTTCCTGAGAGCCCCTGTAATAGACAAACAAAATGCTGTGGTGATTAATAAATAAGCACAGAAGGGAAAAATTCTATGTCTCAAACACTTTCTAACTTAATTAAAAAAAATCTGACAAACAGAGACAGATGGGTACAGGAAGAAAGGCAGACAGAATAGATTATTGTGGGCAGCTTTACTTCTGGCATTGCTTAGAGTCACAAAATACTTCATAATCATGCCTAGTGTTTCTTTTTAAACCTGATAAAAATGGTTTTCTTGCCAAGTAGCAGCTGTTATACTGAACCTCACACCTTTGGAAAGCACAATTCCCTTGCAGTGAGAGAGTCCTTCCTGGGAAAGGATAAGATAACTGCAGTGAGTGAGCACACTGTTGTCCATGTTTCAGTGTTAAGCTCATGGTTAAAACACTGAGAAATCCACAAGGCAAGCATATTATACATCTTGTATTTGGGGTGGATTCCCTGCAGGGCATGTGCCTGCCATGATGTCATTGTATACTGTGATCTAAATTGCTCCTTATAACTTGGAATTTTTTAATTTCTAGCCCCTTTTTAAGTGCATAAGGCTCTTCATAAAGGGAAAAAAGTATGGATTTTTTTCACAGTAACTATTATACTGTATTTTGTTACTGAGTTGAGCTAATGTGATGTAATTTTTGTTTTATTTTTTCTTCTTTCTGTGTTTGGATTTAAGATATACTTGCTGCTTTTTGCTTGGTAATTACAGAAGTAATTTTTGCTTGGTAATTCAAGAGGGACAGGAATCTACTTGAGAGGGTCCAATAGAGGGCTACAAAGATGAGTAAGGGACTGGAGTACTGTCTTAGGAGGAAATGCTGAGAGACCTGGGGCTTTCTAGTCTGGAGAGGAGAAGACTGTGAAGGGATCTAATACATGTATATAAATATATGAGGGCTGGGTGTCAAGAAGGAAGGGACAGACTCTTCTCACATGTGCCTTTTGATAGGACAAGGGATAATGGATGTGGATGTGAACTGATGCACAGGAAGTTCCACCTCAACATGAGGAAGAACTTTGCTGTAAGGGTTACAGAGCACTGGAACAGGCTCCCCAGAGGGGTTGTGGAGTCTCCTCTGGAAATGTTCAAGACCTGTCTGGGTGCATTCCTGTGCAACCTGCGCTAGATTATGTGGTCCTCCTTTGTCAAGGAGGTTGGACTTGAAGATCTCTGGAAGTCCTTTCCAACCCCCAAAATCCTGTGGTCCTGTGATAATTATAGCACACTGACTTAAGATAAAGCACAGATTTTTCACCGAGGAATGCTTGTGGCACTCTGTATTCTAGCACAATACAAAGTCCTCCTCTGTGGTCTCAAAACTCATACTCCAGCTATCACATCCAAATCACATCCAGTAGTAGCTGTGGTCAACATATACAAGTCTAGTGCAAGGATATCTTAAGAATATCTATTATTTCACCAAGATAGCCTACAAACAAAAATGTTTGTGTGTTTTCTTTCCCTGATTGTTTGAAATAGTTTGAATTTGCTAGTGTCTTTGCACAACAAAACAGGATATAGGAGTATATCTGCAATGAGGTAGCTTAGCTCTGGAGGCGTCAGCAGTTTGTATGTGGGCAAATTCTCTACTTACTTTCAGTGCAGCTCAGGTCAAACCAGCAACGGTGTTTGTGGAGAGGGATTTGCTTGCCAAGTGATGTTAAATTGAAAGTGAGAAATGAAACAGGGTGACCTACACATAAATCTGTGATTTGGACATTGGAATCCCTGTGGGATTCCCCATCAGAGGTGCTTCGTGATTCAAATGTAGTGTGAACTAATTTATCTGTGCTGGGTTAAAAACTAACACTTGGCTTTATAAACACTGTATGGAACTGCTTCTTGTGCAGTGGTTCTTTTCAGTGGTGCCCAGTGATAAGACTAGGGCCAACAAGCACAAGCTAGAACACAGGAGTTTCCACCTAAACAAGAGGAAAAACTTATTTACTGTGAAAGTGCTGCCCTGGAACAGGCTGCCCAGAGATGTTGTGCAGTCTCCTCCTCTGGAGAGAATCCAAACCCACCTGAATATTGTGATCCAAGGCAACCTGCTGAGGGTGACCCTGCTTTAGCAGGGAAGTTGGACTAGATGATCCCCAGAGGTCCCTTCCAACCTCCACCTTGCTGGGTTTCTCAGTTCATAGGTAGTTTGTCTTTACATCTACTCTGAAGTATGAAAACCTGTGTTCAGTCCACTGTGAGGCAGGATGTTGAGATTTAAAGTGACCAGGAGGGACTGGGTGTAATATAAAATACCCAGGAGAGGTAATTTGTTCTCCTAACTGATGATAGAATTTTATACATGAAACTAATAAGAGAAGAAATGAGAGAAGAAATTAAGAATAATCAAAAAGAATACCATGATTTGATTAATAATTGCCTCAGGCACTTAACTTTTGCAGAGCTAATTGAAGCATGATTTTATTGTTTCAGATAACGTTATTCAGAAAGTCAAATGTCATTTTAACCGTGTGCGTGCCTCTCAAATCAAGGCCAACTGGGAGAAGGTTGAGGAGGAGCTGAAGTTCCAGCCCCCAGTTCAGCTGAAACTAGAGGACACGGAGCTGATGAATGGGATGGCCAATGGTGGGCACACAGGTGTTCATGTGGAGGTTGGTAAGTTACTACTACACACAGGTGACAGTAGACTTCCTGAACCTAACTGCAAACAGAGGACAAAACATGCAACAGCAGTGGTTCCTTTCATGTTGAGAGATAAATACATCATGCATGTGAAACCCAAGAAGAAAGACTATCTTTATGCCCTAGTAAACAACATATGGTCTATAGATGCTAGCAGGTATGCCCCAGAGCCTTTAAGGACTTGTGCTAGTGTCTTTTTTCCTCTACTTTAGGTGAGCTTCCCTGCATGGACAATTGCAAATGGATGTGGCATTTTCCACATTGAATTTTCTTGCTTTTGAAATAGTTTGTTAAATTTTGTATGACAAAAGAAGCTCCACTAACCCATTCCTGCTTTTAGACTTTCAGTAGAAGAAACATAATTTCAATGTGAATCAGAGTTGCTTCATCGTTGAGGAAAGAAAAGATGAGAAGAATGTGAGCTGAGGGTGAAATTCCCAGACTGTCTACCTTGGGTCGTTCTCTCCTCTTTGCTTTCTTCTTTTACCTTATTCTTTAAAATGTAATGCATTTGACTAAAATTCTGAAAGAGGATATGTGTGTCTGTATGAACAGCACACAAAGGCTTGACAAGGGACCTTTTGTAACAAATACTGACAAAGGGTAATGACTTGAAAGTGAAAGAGGCTAGGTTTAGGTTAGGTATTTAGAAGGAATTCTTCCCTATGAGGCTGGAACAGGCTGCCTAGAGAAGTCATGGGTGCCCCGTCCCTGGATATATTCAAGATCAGGTTGGCTGGGGTTTTGAGTAAACTGGTTTAGTGGGAGGTATCTGTGCCTGTGGTAGCAGGGTTGTACCTAGATGATCTTTAAGGTCCTTTCCAACCCAAACCGTTCTGTGACTATGATCTTTTTACCTGCTCTTAGAAGTACTAACCTCTACTTATTTATTGTAAGACTGGTATCTTCTTGTTTATGTTTCAGTTACATAGTCAAGTCCTACCTAATTCCTCTGCAAAGTGAAGTCATAGAATCATTTCACTTGGAAAAGACCTTTAAGATCATTGAGTCCAACTCCAAAAATAGCACTGTCGGGCCCACCACTAAGCCATGTCCCTGTTTTAATTAGCATTAGTGTGGCAGTTTAAATGCAGCCGGGGTGCCACGAGCTTGCATTTCCTCTTCTTTTTGTGTTGTTCTTGGCTTAAGAAACACTAATAAAATTAAACTCCAATTGCTCACTCTTATTATTTCTGAGGGATGAGCTAGGATCTAATTTGACATAGGTATTTTAAGTTAAAATATAAAGGGGCAGAGACCAGGAGGAAGAAAAAAATAGATTTGGAAACGTTTTACTTGCCAGTGAGTGCTCCTCAGAACTGTGCTTGAAGGTTAAATACTTTCATGGTGTGACATGGCTTAGAAATTCTTTACACCAATGTGAACAGTTTCATTGCAAGTAAACATTTGCAAGCTAGTCTGTGTCCGCAGATCAAAAATACATTTGCAGTTCCCCCATATCCTTAATTGCTTGCTTTTACTTTCCATCTGGCTTTGTATTTCTGGCTCTTCTCTCTGATCTAACCCAAATACTCTTACAGATTGTTCTGCCTTTATTTTAAGGATCGTGTTTATGATCATCTGTTTCCCCTCAGCTGGAGTCAGCTTTACTGGCTTATGTCTCTCTCCTTTCATCATCACCTACCAGCTGAATCCCACTTTGCTGCTCTAAGTTTAGCTGTGTGGATAGTGTTTGTTCCCATATTAATGTTATTTTTGTTATGTCTCTGCTATACAGGAGACTTGAGCATATATTGAAGTGTTATGGTTGGAGAGAAGCAGAATTTGTGTCTCCATTCCATAGAGAAGATAAATCAATCAAGGGATTGCTCAAAACACCAGTCTCCTTACATGGTTCTAGCTGGTTCCTGTCTTTTGAGCTGTGTGATCTTGTCCTGTGGCTTTTCTTTCAGTGTGAAAGGAGCCTGAAAAATCAGAGCAGTTTTGTCCTTGTTAGTATATATGGGAACAAGAGCTTTTCTTTTCTTTGTTTCTTTATTTTTTAAAAAATGTGTTTCTTCTGTTTGTTCCTTTCACTGTTAACTAAACCAAACCCAATTCTTGTTAGAAAGCCACTAGCATTGTATCCTTCATCAGCATCTACACGACCCAGATGCTGTTATAAAAGCCTCACCTCATGTCTGCATCTGGGCACAGCTGACAAAGCTCTGGAGGGTGGTGGGGTGTGTGTAAAGAGGACATGTGAAGTGTAAGTAGCTTTCTGTGAAAAGAGAGTTTTCACACCAGAACTGGCTCTGTGAAGTAGAAAAACTTGTGCTATTCATCTAGTAAGCATGCTGTTAAATTATGCAGCATTGTACTCCCCTGATGAATGCTCTCAGCCTTTTGTAGGCACGGAGTCCTTCAGAGACCTCTTTAAGTTGTGTTTTGAAGATGTCTCACATCTCTTGTCTTTTGTGTGCGTGTATTTTATTTGATAATGTTTGAGTCTAATTTCATTTTTCACTCCCAATGGTTTCTTTATCTGGAGCTTTGAGTATGTGACTCATGGTCCTACCCTTGTTGTGCCGTGCCTTGAAGAGACAGGGCAGAGTGTGGTGCAGGCATTCATGTCAGCCTCTGCTAAAGAGCCAGAGGCCTCAGCTCAGAAAATCCTTTATAGGGAGAAGTTTCAATTTCTTCACTGTCTGAGGGTGTTTGCACAGGACTGTTCTGTACACGTTCAAACCTGTAGATCCACAGTTCCCAGAACACCTTCTGTATGGTTCTTGCACTCTGAAGTACACAACTTTGTTACTTGAAGAGTCAAATAATTTTGAAACCAAATAAGCATTTAATTATGTTTGTGCAAAATGGTGCTGTCTTGGACAAAGAGTGCTTGTACTCCCTTGTTCCCTTATTTAATGTAACAAGCAATGCCAGTGGGAAATTCTATTTTGAGAAATAGGATTGAATTCATACAAGGAAGTGTAATAAGTTTTCCCTGGTAGTGCCCATCTCACTTCTGTGCAATTTCAGTTGGTGAATTAAACTTCAGAATGATAGTGCAGAAATGAAGCTCCACAGCAAACAGCTTAAAGATCAGTTCTCACAGACTGAACCTGGAGCAACTGAATATTCTCATCTCCCCTGCATAGGTGATAGCAATTCCCAGTCCTACTGGGAAAATGAAATGTAGCTTTTACATAATATTCCATGTTGTGGTCTTCAGCTTGTAGCAGCAGTGTGTTCAGACTGCAAATCATAGAATTGTTTGGGTTTGAAGAGACCATCATCTAGTGCAAGCCCAGGAAAGACTGAGAGACCTGAGGCTGGAGAAGAGCAAACTGGGAGGAGATCTTCAACTGATCATACAAGCTGTGCCAGTGTTTCACCACCCTCAGTGTGAAAAAGTTCTCCTTTCTATCTAGTCTCAATCTCCCTCTTTTAGTTTAAAACCAACATCCCTTGTCCTGTAGTATCAGGTGCTGCTGAAGATATTGCCCCCTTCAAGTACTGCAAGGCCACAAGGTCTCTGGAGCTTTCTCCAGGCTGAAGAACCGTTCTCTGGGGACTGAAAGCTCTTCATAGATTGTATAGGATCTTGCAAACTAAGAATTCACGCTTGTGCTTTGTAATTATTTGTTTGAGAGACACTGAGTGGCTCCAAAGTAAGCCCAAGAAGAAGCAGTTGTCTATTAGGAAATTTCCATGCAAGAGAGAGAGATGGCTGCATTGTTACAGAATTTATCCAGAGTAGTAGGAAAATGAATACTTCTATCAGTGGATGGACAAACCTGGTAGCACAGCTTGCCTTCAGCGTACTGTTTGGATCTTAAATTTCACTGCAGAGCAAAAAATTAAAAAAAAAAGGCAAAGTTGCCTTTAAACGACTGAGTTACTTACACCATTTATTTACATGAACGTGTGTCTGACACTAATATACAGCAATGCCACTTAATGTGACATATATCAAATGGAATTAATACAGCTCCTTTTGCAGCTGCTTTGGAGATGAAATTATGGAGGTGTCAGTGCCTGAGTGCATGCCAGACAAATCAATTACACAGACACTTAGAAAGGATTCTTTATATCCCTGCATTAATTTGTTTTTTACATCCATCTATCAAAATCTCTCCTGAAGGAGACGACACAAGTGTTTTCCTGACTTAAACCGTGCACCACTGCAGCACTGAAGCTGTTACGGTGTTGCTTCTGCCACTGAAATGAAGCCAGAGATGATCTCTGCTGTGTTGCACAGTTTATCTACAGTAGTCAGGAGCTGACTATATCACAGTATCACAGTATCACCAGGGTTGGAAGAGACCTCAAAGATCAAGTCCAACCCATTACCACAGACCTCAGGACTAGACTATTGCACCAAGTGCCACGTCCAAACCCACCTTGAACACCTCTAGGGATGGTGACTCCACCACCTCCCTGGGCAGTCCATTCCAGCAGTCAATGACTCTCTCAGTCAAGAACTTTCTCCTCACCTCCAGCCTAAACCTCCCCTGGCACAGCTTGAGACTGTGTCCTCTTGTTCTGGTGCTGCTTGCCTGAGAGAAGAAAGCAACCTTCCCCCTGGCTACAACCACCCTTCAGGTAGTTGTAGACAGCAAGAAGGTCTCCCCTGAGCCTCCTCTTCTCCAGGCTAAACAATCCCA
>VWZE01022899.1:221093-248294 GCA_013396675.1 Eubucco bourcierii | reverse complement strand
GGGTGTCAATCAGCACCCCCAGATCCCTTTCTGTTTGGCTGCTCTCCAGCCATTCCCACCCCAGCCTGTAGCTCTGCATGGAGTTGTTGTGGCCAAAGTGCAGCACCTGGCACTTGGATTTGTTGAGCTCCATCCCCTTGGACTGCCCATCTGTGCAGGTGGTCAAGGTCCCGCTGCAGAACCCTTCTGCACTCCAACCCAGCATCATCAGCCCCTAGCTTGGTGTCATCTGCAATTTTGCTGGTGACTGACTCGATGCCCTCGTCCAGATCATCAATGAAGATGTTAAAGAGGATGGGGCCCAGCACTGATCCCTGGGGGACACTGCTAGTGACCAGCCTCCAGCTGGATGTGGCACCGTTCACCACCACTTTCTGGGCTCGGCCCTCCAGCTGATCTGGACAGGAGGCAGAATGTCCTGAGAGCTGGGGAGACTTCTTGAGCATTCATTCATTTTCTCCTGTGTCTTATAGATGTTGGTGCAGGAGAGGTTCATAAAATCATAGAATTGCAGGAGAGGTTCATAAAATCATAGAATTGCTTGAATTGGAAGGGTAGAAGGGATCTTAAAGATTTAGTTCCAGCCACCCTGCCATGAGCATGGGCACCTCCCACTAGACAAGGTTGCTCAAAGCTTCATCCAACCTGGTCTTAAACACTTTCAGGGGTGAAGCATCCACTGCTTCTGGCAACCCAGGATCTGGATTTTGTATCTGAGCTGCAAATTACCCTTGTTATTGTTTCTCTGAGAGTGCTCTGCTTGTGATGATGCAAGGGCAGGGATGAAATGTAGGTGAGTATTTAGGTGTGGTGTCTGTTGTTGAGCTAGTTACTATAGGTAGGGAAAAAAAGGTAGGTGAGCTTTTGGACAGCCAAAAGCCTGAATTAGACTTGGCAAATTCGAGAGTTAAATACACGTCCATAATAATTACTTTGACCCTAATTAGGTATCTATCAATTAGATCATCCTGATGCATGGTATTTGGGGGTTAAGTAGTAGTCGTGGAGAAGGAAATAAATAATTCACTAACTGTGAAACATGGCCAGATTTGGAGAAGGGGACTTTTAATGCACTGTAGAATGTGGCTCAAAGGCCAGGCCTGTAGCATCCAGTTCCTAGGCCCCAGTTTTGACTGTGTTTTGTCAGGGTGAGAAGCTCAGAGGTAAGAGCAGCAGTTCTGTGACAGATGTTTCTCTTCAGTGACTTGCCAGTATCATCGTGACAACTCCTACAACAACTGTTCTAGCAGCAGAGCACCAAAATCCTGGGAGGCTTCAGTTACATTCTGGCAACTGCTGCTTTAGGGCACCAAATGCTCTATGGAAACTCTGCAGGTTCTTGAAACTAAATTGCTGTTTACCAGACTGAGCCCTCAAACTCTCAGTGGGAGGGAATACTTAATGACCAGTTGAGGAAGAGATAATTGCTACCTTGCTCTTATGGGTCTCAGAAATCTAAGCTCTTTCCCAGACCTTTGGGAAGCCTCTAGTTTTTATACTGACCTGGGAAGAGTGTTAAGTTTGCTAATCTCTAATAAACAGTTGAAAAATACCTGCATGCATCATAAAAAATGATGTTAATGCTAAATAGCTCAAATTCTATTGTTTAATCTGATTAAAAATATACTCCAGAACTCCAGTTGTCTGAAGAACTGAACAGTGTAATGCAGCAACAACCAAAAAAAAAAGGCGTTTCTGTTCATTATTTGTCTTCTCTGGGGCAAGCATGAAAGCTTTAAAAATGTTTGAAACCCACGTAAGGTAATTGAGTCATTTTCTGTTGAAAGATTCGAAGTAGTAATGCAAACTTTCCCTGCTGTCTTTTTCAAGCCCCTACGTACCGAATGCAGCCTGTGACTCCCCTGGGGATTCTGTCACTTGTTCTGAACATCATGTGCGGGGCTTTGAATCTCATTCGAGGAGTTCACCTAGCAGAGTACTCATTTCAGGTAACCTTGATTGAATTGAAACCTGTAAATGTAGCAAAGGGAGGGAGTTCCTTGGGTAACCAGGTGAAGAGTGGCTGCTCTGTTTCTCAGTAGAGCATTCATCTTTCTACATGAAGTGTTCTGTTTGTCCAGGGAATGTACAATTGATTGCTCACCTCTTAGACCTCATGTGTCTTGTAGTTTGCAGCACGTTTATCTTCGTATAGACACAGCACACTGCATTTTATTCTTTTTTTTTTTTTTAGGGAGATTAAAATTGGAATATTTTTGTTTTGCCAAGCTGGATTATTTATTCCATACACCCTCCCCACCCACTCGCTATCTTGTACTTTGTTCTAGATGCTTTTGTGTTTTTATAAACAAATGTGAGGCCGTAAACAACTTTTAAAAGGAAAAGAAAAAAAAGTCCTAATGATATGGTGACACAGTTTTATTTGGCAGAAATTGTCACATAAGCCTCAGTTTTTTGTATCTTGTTCAGTGATATTGATCTTGCTGCTTAAAACTGTTACAGTCAATCAACATAAATAAGGATGAGAGGCACTTGATGAAATAGAGTGTTCTAAAATATCAAGCAGTACTTGCTAAAAACTGTTGCTGACATGGTTGTCACTTCCTTTAATCTGAACAGGAGGACCATGAAGGAATTGGAAACGTGATAGCTTTTTTCATACCTTTTCTAGCCTGTGTTTTGCAGGTAGGTTAATTCTAAAATACTTTCTGGTTATTTTTACATTATGAAATACAAGACAGAATACTTTTCAGCTAAGCAGGGGAACAGTTTGGGTTTTATTACCCTACCTACCACTGAAGTATTCCAGTGAGGTGGCAGAAGTAGAGTTAAAGGCATAGTTTAACACTTGGCAAACTGCAGTTTGAGGTTTTGTCAGTGCTTTTGTGTTTTGGCATGCAAAATGGGGCTCACTGTGATATAAAAGTGTTAACCCCAAAGATGGTTTGTTCCCTAAAGGGGCAGGATGTCTTCCTGACAGTGGCAGATTAATGATGGACTTTTGGAGTATAACAACCTTAAGAGGCTAAGCAAATACAAAATATTCTCATTTACATAAAAAAATATTTTTCATTCTTGAGATAGATGTGGTTCCTCACTTCAGATTTTTTAATAAAGGATTGTTTTCTCTGACCTTATGCAGATTGAGGAAAATATTATATGGTCCAAATGGATTCTTCTTGAAAGGTTCTTTAAGTGCTTAACCCAGTGGTCCACAACCTCTAAAATGAGGGCAGAATGTTTGTAAAACCTTTAGGTTTTAGCCTGCCATGCTAGGAACCTGCAGTAGTTGGGTTGCTAGTTGGCAGAAGGAATAAAACGATGCCTGGAGTGTTTTCACAGCTTAGTACTGTTGCATTTGGCTTGTAATCTGAAGATTCTATCTATAGTAGTTAAAACCCGTGGGGAAGCTGTTTTATTGTATCCTTAAAGATACAATTTAGTGTCTTTCAGCCTTCTTACACCTCTGCTTACGGCAGAGCTCTAAGATGGAGATGTTAATTTGGATCTCAATACTGTGTACATCGTTCTTCACAAAGAAAGGCTCTGCCCTGCTGTTTTCCAGTTAGTACCTGAAGCTGGAGAAGCTAAAAAAGAGAAGAGTTCTCTCTTAGCCATTTGATCTAAAGCAGTCATCTTCACAAACTGCTTGTGCATAAATCGAGCTCAAATGTGGAGTGTTTTCTGCAGGCTGATCTCTGCTCGTGTCAGCAGCACAGTTGGAAGCTGTGACCTTCAGTGAGAAATGATGATCTGTTGCTGCCTGAGTTAAAAAAGTAACTTCTCTGCCAACACTTTGGAATTTTTAGTTTCCTCCTGTAGGGGCTGTTGCATTTCACACATGCTCAGCAAATGGATTCCACCTGCTCTTCAATTTAAAAAGACCCCCTAGCTAAACCCATTAACAACAATGATGGTTTTTCTACCAAGTCAAATCTAGAGTGAAATCCTCAACTTATCCCAAGAACAACTGTGGCAGAAGCAGATTGGGGTTTGCTGTCCTGAGCTTTTGTTTTGCAGGAATCCTTTGTGGTTTTGGAAAGCTGGTTCAGCTTTCAGTCTCCTTTTAATCCAGGATGAGACAGGCAGGAGGGACAGGAGTAGTGCAGGCAGACTTCTGATTTCTGTGCTTGCTTGGAAGGGTCTGGGTTGAGGTCACCACTCCAGCTGTGGTGGAAGAAGCCTTGAGCTTCTCAATTATGATTGCAGTGACAGTCACATCCAAGCAGCATGGATTTCTGTATGAGAAAAGGCTGAGAGACCTGGAGCTGTCTAGCATGGAAAAGAATGGAATGGGAGGGAATCTTCTCTATGCTGATCAATAGCTAAAAGGTGGGGCAAGACTCCTCTCAGTCCACCCAGTGACAGGACAAGGGGCAATGGGCACAAATGGGATGCAGGAGGTTCTGTCTCAACGTTAGGAGAAATGTCATTGCTGTGAGGGTGCTGGAGCCCTGGGGCACGCTGCCCAGAGAGGTTGTGGAGTGTCCTTCTGTGGAGAGATTCCAAACCCACTTGGGCATTTCAATCCTGGGGAAGGTGCTTTGTGTGGCCCTGCTAATTAGGTATCTCCAGAGGTCCCTTCTGACCCTCACCATAATAGGGTCGTGTGTATATGCCAGCAGTTCCCAACTGTGTCTTGTGTCTCTATGTACATAGTTGAATGCTAACACTGTTCCTCTGGTCCTTTTCTAGTGTTACTTGTACCTCTTCTACACCTCAGCAAGGAAGGTGAAGACGTTTGCACTCTTCTTCTCCATTTGTTCCTGCAACGTTTACCTGTATGGGTTACGGAACCTCTGGCAAATAGCTTTTCACATAGGAGTAGCATCTCTTTCTTCTTACCAGATACTGACAAGGCAACTTATGGAGAAACAGCCTGACTATGGAGTATGAAGAAGACTTTGGGTTTGCTGCTTTATTTTTACAACCCTTTTTTGTATTAAACTGACCCAAAATAGCTTGGAGTATTTTTAAATATTTGTGACAACGATTATTGCAAGGAGGAGATTTCAAAGCAGCTTGAAATAAAGCAGGACACTGTAATCATGGCAAATACCCAGAGAGGAACATGGCTATTTCACATGGCATGTGACAGTTGTGCATGGTAGATCTCATCAGGTGGCATCTTTTTTTTTTTTTTAGTGGCACCCAGTGACAGGGCAAGGGGTAACGAGCACAAACTTGAACATAGGAAGTTCCATCTAAACGTGAGGAGCAGCTTCTTAAATTAAAGGGTGACAGAGCACTGGAACAGGCTGCCCAGAGAGGTGGTGGAGTCTCCATCTCTGGAGACATTCAAAACCCACCTGGATGTGGTAAATGTTAGGTGAACCTGCCTTGTCAGGGGGATTGGACTCCAGAGGTCCCTTCCAACCCCTGCCATTCTGTGATCAACAGATAGAGACGTTCCCCTTTCCATAAACAGGCTTTTACTCTTTGACTATCACCATCTACAGCATTTTGCTGTTTGTTTTACTGGCTTTGTTCAGCAGCTCAGTGTCTTGTCCTACCAATGCTTTGAAAAATGTTGTGTAGAAAAATGAGGGCAGAATAGTAGGTAACATTTTTTGCCCTTAGACTTTTTTAAACATTAAGGTTCCTAGTAAGTGAAGGAGTTTGCCATAGCTAGATGAGTTCAGTGTCAGTGGGGAAAAATTGTTGAGACAAGCTTCAGGGTAATTTTTCTAGCATTTGAAGGAAAAGAAAAGCCTTGGCTCTTAAAAAAAGGTATAAAGACTATAAATATCTCCTGTCTAAACAGTGCATCGTAGTTAAGTGTGTGCTCATTGGTTAATTGCAAACATGCTTGAGGCAGCATAAAATAAGTGAATAGAAGTGAATTTTTTCAGCTCAAGTGGCCTCTATTTCCTTGGCTAAGGTCACTCTTTGTATTCCATGTTTGCATGGTCTGGATGGATAATAAATCCTCCAAGCCCGCTTATGGCAGCCAACTGACTCCTTCGTCTTGTGAAATCAGAAGCATAGCTGGGAAGTGGAAACCCATTTCCAGTAATGGAAAGTGAGAGCAGGTTCTCTTTATTGCATAAAACACCTTTAGCTAATGGTGTTGAGTTCTTATACCAAGAATTTATGAGTGTGCACTTTTGAATATAGTCCTTAAGAGCTGAAATCCTTAACCTCTGCTGCACTGGGTGTTCTCATACGTCATGTATTGAGGTGCATATGGACATTTTAGAACATAGATGAATAATTTAGGTTGCCTGTTTAAAAGAAAAAGGCTAGCATTTTGGTGCAGCTGTCCCTGAAGGGTCACAGACACTCAAAATGAACAGATGCAGAGGTCTCTAGGTGTGTTGTTGTGGAAGTACGGTCCTAGATTTTCTGTTTTTCCATAGGGAGCTGTTTTCTGGTTGCCCCATTTTTTTCAGCAGACATCTCTTGCCAAAGGTTTATTTTCCTCTCACATAGACTCTACCTTTTTGTGGCTGCAAAGAGGTTAACATGATGCAGAGCTGCCTTCCTGAGTCTGCAGAAACACTTAACAAAATTACTTTCTAGCACCTCAGTGAATTTTCCTGATAGCTCGTGATGCAAACGTGATTATCAGTGAGCTACTAGACCAGGGACCTCTGGTGCCGTAACGTGGAAGTGCTTCTGTGCTGCAGCTGATTGTAACAACCACATCGACAGGCAACCTGCTACAACCTGAGCAGTTCCTGAGACATCAAGAGACCTGGTACCAAAGATTTTTCCCTTAGTTAAATGCCAGTATTCCTCTTCCACCTCATGTCAGCCCATTTAACGGTAGCAGAATGAAACTATAGGAACATAAGGAAAAAGTTGTCCTGTGAGGATGCTGGAGCCCTGGCCCAGGCTGCCCGGGTAGGTTGTGGAGTCTCCTTCTTTGGAGAGATTCCAAACCTGCCTGGACATTGTGATCCTGAGCAACCTGTTGTTAGTCCCCCTGCTTTAGCAGGGGATTTGACTGGCTGATCTCTGGAGGTCCAACACCCACCATGCTGGAATTCTGTGAGGAATACTCTAGTGGGAATGATGAAGGAATATCTGATCCAACCAATTCAGGAAGCAGCTAGAGCTGTGTGCTGTAAGGGAGCTGTTCTGATATAAGGGAGTGGATTAAAGTTGTTTGTTATTACCCCAGTTTTCTGCCAGAGTGTAAGTAGAGAAATGAAGCTGGAATTTAACCAGTATCCTTAAGGCACCCGGATGACCCCACCACAGATGGGGGTGGGTGGATATTACTGACAAGCTTTATGTTTGCCCCAATTCTACTTGATGGTATGACCCAACTCCCAGCTCCCACCCTTTTAGCCTCCATCTGGCTAAAGAGCCCAAAAGAGCTTTGATGCTTTTCTCTAGGCTTGGACAAAGCTGGCCTGTGATAGCTTAAGGCAGGCAGAGCATTTAGAGCTGGGACAGGAAACTACTGACTACCTTTTATTCTTTATCCTTAAATTGAGCTGATGGGAAGAAAATGTAACATTCCAGCTGCTTCCCGAGCATCTGTTTGCTTTATCGCAGAACAAACACTTCCCCATGCCAGGTGATGTTAGCAACAGCTCTATAACAAGAGTGGTGGAACAAGTTGTTTAGATAGCTTGTGTAATTAACGTAATTAGAGTGGATAAAGATTACATTCAGTTTTGTTTAATATTTTTTCCTGAAAATGTTTCTGTAAAATCAAACAGAACCAGTTGGTTCATTTCCACCTTCATCTTAACTTCTGTGTTCTGTGGATTAGGTGGAGGATGTGGCTAGGTCTTTTCTACTAAGTGAGCAAAGCTCTGGTTTCCTGTTAATACCTTTTCAACCTGTTTTTTTTCTCCTCCCTTGTAATATGCCTAAATCATGTTAAGGAATCTCTATGTGTATTAGTATCTGCACACTCAGGTTTGAATTGTGAGGCAGAACACTTGTAGTTTGACCTCTTTTAATATTTGGAATGGCTCCTGTTATCTGTGTGGTATTCATACAGTTAAACTTCTGGTGAAGCAGCAAGAGGAATAGAATAGTTTACATTGATCTCAGTGCTTTAAGATGTAATAAAAAAGAATGACTTGCAGTTTGAGTACATTAAATCTGACTCATAACGTAGGATTACGCCTGTGTTGAATCAAATCCCCAAACAGGAATCTATCCCTTTTTGTTCAGCTTTAAACTGTTCAATGTAGTTTGAATTGCAGCTCCTTAGCTCTGTCTGTTCTCCAGATAAGTCCTTTGGAAAGTCTTTTTCCTCACCCAGCAGCCTGACACAAGAAAATTGGCAAAATGTCGTTAATGTAAAGATTTGCTTAGTCACTTTATGAAACTGATCGTTTTCTGTGGGGTTTTTTGGCTGCCTTTTTTTTTTTCTTTTCCCTTTTCTCCCAAAGACTTTTTAAGTTTGTAGAAGCTGGGCTGGTACCTTTTTAGACATTTTTGCACTGTATTAATAATCAAACCTGTGTAAATGTGTATAAAATCATTTGGCATGTGTATGTATATATGTACATATATCTAATAAATGGCTTTTTTGTAAAGGGTGTCTCATTTGTGGCTTTGAGATAGCACTGTGTGAGAAATAAGCTGCATCAGCATGTGCACCCTCAGCCTTTCATGTGGCAGGGTGCAAAATACTTAAAAATAACCTCAGCACTTCACTTTAACAAAGAGCTTCAAACCCAGAGTGATTTCAGATGCTGCCACAGTGTGTCCTGGGTTGTCTGTGGCCTGTATGTGCCTGTGTTAAGTTATGTTGGCTTTGCTGGAGGTAGTGTGCTTTTTGATACCTAAGGTACTGGGATGTGCTGGGGCAGTTAGATGGGATTTTTAGTGTCATCTACACACTTGAAAAGTGATCCTTCAGTTGAATTCTATAAATACATTGTAGGTGGCCTTCACAAAGGCTGGAAGGGGCCTAGGGCCTTTTACAAGGGCATGTAGTGATAGGACAAGGAGTAACAGTTTTAAACCAAAAAAAAAAAAAAAAAAAAAAAAAAAAAAGGTAAAAGTTAGATTTAAAAAAGAAATTTGTTGCTGTGATCTAGGATTTAGGAAGAAGTTCTTTACAGTGAGAGTGGTAAAATGGAACAGATGTGCCCAGAGAGGTTGTGGCTGCTCCCTCCCTGGAGGTGTTCAAGGCTAGATTGGATGAGACCTTGAGTGACCTCTTCTAGTAGGAGATGTCCCTGGCTATGGTGGTGGGTTGGAACTAGGTGATCTTTGAGGTCCTTTCTAACCTAAACCATTCTATTCTGTTCTAAGATACTGAGGGTCCTGGAGCACCTCTGTGAAGAGGAAAGGCTGAGAGCCTAGAGAAGAGCAACTGAGGGGGTGTTCTCAATGCTCAACAAGACCTAAAGGTTGAGGAACAAGAGGATGGGACCAGACTCTTTTCAGTGGTGCCCAGCAACAGGATGAGGGGCAACTGACACAAACTGGAACCCAGAAACACCTAACCATAAGGAAAAACTACTTGAGATAGTTATAGTGCTGCAGGATCCATTGCCAGGCTCAGAAGAGGGGTGGAGCCTGTGTGTGCCCCTGAAAGGAGGGAAGAGGCAGAGGAGTGGATTGTGCAGGCAGGAGGTGGTAATAAGCTAAAGCTGAGAGTGGAGGAGGGAGGAGAGTGCCTTCTGCTTCTGCCCTTTGAAATCTAGATGTTATTTTTGTTCTGTAAATAAATGATTGCTCAAAGCGTGTTTCTTCTCGAGGTGCCAATAGAGAACAACAGCAGCCTCTCCCTTTTTCACTAAGGTGAGGGGGGAAAGCAATTATTACTCCTTTTCTCTTTTGAAAATTCTGATAAAAGGAGGTGGGAGGATCAGAGGGTCCCAGTGCCAAAAGAGGAACAGCTCCTGAGGTGATAGAAATACATGTTTTTATTTGAAACAAAGTAGCACAACTTCTGCTGTGTGCTGCCTTTCAAATGTGACCTAATTGCATGGAAAAACTGCTAGAGAAGGGGGAAGGAAACAGTGGCCCAAAAAAAGAAAAGAGCAGCTCTGTCTTCAGATGTGTTACCTCCTTGTGGTGCTGGTTTGGCTCTTGTGTGCAAGGCCACTCTTGGAGCAAGGCCAGACCTCCTCTTATAAGGAAAGGCTGAAGACCTGGAGTTGTTTAGCCTAGAGAAGAGAAGACTGATCAGGGATCTCATTGATCTGAAGGGTGTGTGTCAAGAAGGGGCCAGTCTCCTTTCAGCGGTGTCCTGTGATAAGATAAAGGGCAATGGATACAAACAAACCCAGGAAGTTCCACCTCACACAAGGTAAAACTTCTATATTGTAAGGGTGACAGAACACTGGAGCAGGCTGGCCAGAGAGGTTGTGGAGTCTCCTCTAGAGACTTGAGCTCCGTATGGATACATTCCTAGGTGACCCTGCTTTGCCAGAGGGTTTGATGATTTTCAGAGGTCCCTTCCCACCCCTAAAACTCCGTGGAAAGCAGGAGATGGGGACTGTCAAAAAGTCTTAATTGCTGTTTGCTTTTAAAAGTGATCAATCACAAGTCTGAACCTCAGGAGTGAGCTGTCTCTGCTGAGGATGCAGGCTGAAGGGGTCAGAGGCTTTACTCATGCCTGCTGGCTTTTACAGGTGCCTCCTGGTTGTCTACAAATAAATCTCTGCTAAAGCTATGGCCTTTTGGAGAATGCTTTGGAAAGAAGCAGTATCCTGTTGGCAGGAAATGAAGGTGTGTTTCAGGTCCCTGGAGGAGGGTAGAAATTAATCTACTTCCTGTCAGTCTTTCTTTTCCAAAAGGCTTAACAAAGTGGTATTTTTTCACGTTGACTCTTTTTGTTCTCAAATGTTGTTCCGATACAAGCTAGGACCTTGGAGAGAGAGTGAGTAATACCTGCTTTGATTTCCCATGTTTCAAATATGGAATGTCATAGAATAGTTTCAGATGGAAGGGACCTTAAAGATCATCCAGTGCCATGGGCAGGGACATCTTCCACTAGCCCAGGGTGCTCAAGACCTCATCCATCCTGGCCTTGAACACCTCTAGGGAGGGGCCATCCACAACTTCCCTGGGCAACTTGTTCCAGTGTATTACTGCCTACTGTAAATAATTTATTCCTGATCTCCAGTCTAAATGTCCTCTCTTCCATCTCTAAGCCATTGCCCCTCATCCTATCACTACAAGCCATTGTAAAAAGTCCTTCCACAGCTTTCTTGCAGCCCCTCAGATACTGGAAGGCTGCTATAAGATATCCCCAGAGCTTCCTGTTCTCCAACCTGAACAACCCCAACTCTCACAACCTCCCCATAGGGGAGGTGCTCCAGCACTGTGATCAGCTTTGTGACTTCCTCTGGACCCACTCCAGCAATTTGATATCCTTCTTGTGTTGGGACTCCCAGAACTGGAGGCAGTGCTCCAGGTGAGATCCCACAAGAGCATAGCCAAGGGAGAATATCACATAAGTGTATTCATCAGGCACTTCAGGAAGGGCTGTCCAAGGAGAGAAGCTGTTAACCTCTGCAGGTGGGTGATCACCTACATGCCTACCCTTGGGCCTGACCCCTACCAGATGTGGTGGCAGGCCTTTTTCACTGGATTATGGTGGTGAATAACAGCATGAGCCTGAGCTCCTGCATGTCTTTGAGTGGCTTAAGCTGTTTTTCAGCCAGGAAGATGCAGCTAAGGAGGGGAGGTGTCTCCCTATCCCTGAGGCTGCAGGTCTTTCCCTTCAGTAATTTTTTTTTACATTCTAGGCCTAGGAAGGCTGATCCAAGCTGCTGAAAGAACATTGTTAAAGTAATTAAATGGTAGCAGAAAACAGCCCTTAAATTGCTTTCTGTCCCCACTTAGTAGTAGATGCCAAACACATCTTGGAAGCATAGAAATTACCCTCTGGTGGAATAAATGTCATCTGAGGTAAGAGTGGTGAGGACAGCTTGAAATAATGGCCACTAAGACCCAAAGTGCCAGTCAGTGCCATGACATAGTGCTGTGGAGGGCTGGGATTTACTCTTTCATTATGCAAGGAAAGATATTAACTTACAAAGTCCCTTACTCCAGAGGCCCTCGTAGGGAAACACTAAAGCCCAATGATGCAGAAAGCTCAGCTCAGAAATATGTTAATACCCATTGGCATGCACCATGCCAACCAAATGTGAGGCCTGCTCCTGGGAGGTGCCACCTCTTCCTTCCACCTGCTGTGGCCTTCAGTGAGACGTAAGGGCACAGAGCTTCTGGCATGGTTATAGAATCACAGAATGGTTTGTGTTGGAAGGGACCTTAAAGATTACCTTGTTCACCACAGGGCAGTTGGACAAGATGACCTTTGAGGGTCCCCTGCCACCCAATGCATTCTGCTGTTCTGTGACCATTTTGTTCCAATCCCCTGCCACAGGCAGGGACATCTTCTACCAGACCAGAGTGTTCAAGGCCCCATCAACCCTCTCCATAACTACCCGAAGGGAGATTGCCATGAGGTGAGTGTTGGTCTCCTCTCCCAAGTGGCAGAACAAGGGGTAATGGCCTCAAGCTGCACTGGAGAGGTGTAGGCTGCACATTGGGAAGTTTTTTTTTCACTGAAAGAGTTGTCAGGCATTGGAACAGGCTGCCCAGGGAAGTGGTGGAGTCACTGTCCCTGGATCTGTTTAAAAGCTGTGTAGATCAGGTGCTTGGGGATATGACTTAGTGGTAGACTTGACAGAGTTAATGGTTGGACTCGAAGAGGTTTTCTAACCTGAATGATCCTAGAATTCTACAAGCCCAAACTATTTGCCTGGTGGATGAGGCCAAAAACCCCAAGTCAAGCTGCAATGAAGGTGCCAGGCACGCTGAATAAACCCATGCATGTCACAGCAGGTTTTCAACAGCAGAGCACCCTGTATTTAATGGGATATGACATACCCTGGCCAAAGCAGGGAATCTATGCTGTGCTCAGATGTGGTAGAAAACTACAGCAGCTGAGTGTGGTTCTGGCTGGCAGGGATTTCAGCAGCTCTGCCTCACCCTGGGTTTTCCTGTCCTTATGTTTTAGGTGTGACCCACATGTACACACAGCATTAGCCTTCCCTGCAGAACAAGGCAGAAATAAGGCAGATCTACTGTGAGCATAGCCAGGACCTAGGGCATCCTTCCAGAAGATTTGGCTCCTCCCATGGTAATGCCTTTCACCTGCTCACAGGTCTTACTTAAGACTCTCAAGAAACGTTCAAATGATGCAGAGCAGGAACCTTCAATGCTCGAGGCACCTCAAGTCCTGACAGTACAATCAGGCTGGATTATGTGACTCACAAGTCAGAATTTCTGTGTGGGAATACTGTCAGAAGGCTGTATACAGTTCTGGGCCCCTCAATTTAAGAAGGACATTGAGGTGCTTGAACATGTCCAGAGAAGGGCAGCGAGGCTGGGGAGAGGCCTCGAGCACAGCCCTATGGAGAGAGGCTGAGGGAGCTGGGATTGCTTAGCCTGGAGAAGAGGAGGCTCAGAGGAGACCTTCTTGCTGTCTACAACTACCTGAAGGGTGGCTGTAGCCAAGAGGAGGTTGCTTTCTTCTCTCAGGCAAGCAGCACCAGAACAAGAGGACACAGTTTCAGGCTGTGCCAGGGGAAGTTTAGGCTGGAGGTGAGGAGAAAGTTCTTGACTGAGAGAGTCATTGACTGCTGGAATGGACTGCCCAGGGAGGTGGTGGAGTCACCATCCCTGGAGGTGTTCAAGGCAGGTTTGGACGTGGCACTTGGTGCCATGGTCTGGTCTTGAGGTCTGTGGTATCAGGTTGGACTTGATGATCTTTGAGGTCTCTTCCAACCTTGGTGATACTGTGATACTGTGAATTCCCACAAAGTGTCCTGTGTTGGTATTGAAGCTTTTGCTTTGTGTCTGAACCAGATGCACCAAAGTCACAGTGTCATATTTTGTCCTCCAACCTGACGGAAGGTTTAGCAAAATACAGGGCAGCCTCTTCTGCCAGGTAGAAAGTGACAAGGCAAGAGGAAATGCCTTAAGTTGCACCAGTGAAGGTTTAGATTGAATATTTGGAAAAAAAATTCTTCACCAGAAGGGTCATCAGGCACTGGAAAAGGCTGCCCCATGAATTGATGGAGTCACCATCTCTGGAGGCATTTAAAAGATGTTTGGATGAGAAACTTAGGAACATGGTCTAACAGTTGTGTACAGGGAGATGTCAGATTATGGCTGGACTTAATGATCTTAAGATCTTTTCCAAGCAGGTGATTCTATAATTCTTTCACTGAAGCCTCTCCCTGAGACTGTCTTGCTCTGTTTTTGCTGGGGTTGGAGGAAGCAGGTGAGAAGCAGTAGCAGATTGTGGTCTCATAGTTAATGTGCCAAACTGAGCAGGAAGGAGCCTTGCTGCCTCCATTCCCAGGACTCAGAACATGTCCTTGGCCATTTCCTATGCTTGCAAAGGATTTCTTGATCCCCTCCAAGCACGATCAGGTACAGATCAAGCAGTATTTGGATTTAAAATCCCTAATTTAAAACAATCTTCAAAGTTACTGCTTGAGCTTTCTGCTTCTCTCCCTTGCAAGCACTGGGAGGCACCAGTGTACAAGCTAATGCTGCCAGCCTGGGCTCAGAGGGAAGCTAAGCAGCTGGCTCAGGGAATCTGCCAGTTTTTGTACTTGCTTGTACAAAAGCTTCGGTTTCCCCAGCAGATTTTGCTGTGGGATTCATGAAACGGATCTAAACCACCTGGAGATAGTAGGGTGATCCCTTCAGGGCTACAAATCCACTTACCTAGTGAGGTTGGAAGCAGTTTGTCAAAAGCAAAATCACCTGAGCTCTTGGTTTTCTTTGTCTCACTAGTTTTGAAGGAGCACAGCATCACTCTTTGTGCTAGATGTTGAAACTCCTGCTTGGAACACGGGGCTTTGTTCTGAACCTGAGGGATTCAGGAAGGGACTGGAGGGTTTGTGAACAATGAAACCAGATGCTTAATTAGTGAGGAGTCTGGAGGCACGCGTGCCTACAGCTCTGGCTCTTAATCCACCTGCAGCAACTGCTTGGGAAGTTAAGCTGGGTGGGAGGAAAGGGATTTGAGGCAAAAGCTTGTTTCCAAAACTCTTCTAATAAACAGACAAAGGATGCTACTGTGAAAATTGGTGGGAAGGTGAGGTTTCTGGGTGGCAGCTCTGTGGGTGGTAGGAGTAGAGGAAATGTAGGATTCTCAAAATTCATTGTCTGTGCTGAGGTGCCCCAGGTCTCAGAGAGGCCTGAGCTGGAACTGACTGAGATCACCAGGCTGCTTCTAGTCACCAGACTCAAACTTTTAATCACCAAAGTGGGTTTGAGAGATACTTTGCTGGTGCTGAAAGGGACCTTGCAGGGCCTCCTTAGTCCTTCCTCCAACCCAGCAGCATATGCTATGTGGTTAACTTGTTTTTATATAAACCACATCTTCCTACTGTCTTTTCCTGCTGGCAGCAGGGATGATTTCTGTGTCCCCTCCGCCATACTGGCAGGGGAAACCAGAACTACCTCACAAGATGACATGGCAGCACATTGGAGAGGACAGCACAGAGGCATGAAGGATAAATGGAGGAAAGGAAGTCAGGAAAGAGCAGGAACTGAGACAGTGAGCTGCCAGACTGCACTCTGGTTACACCTGCTCCAGCCTCACCCTGATCTCCTGCCTGAGCTCCCCAGGGCACATGAAGGAAGAGGAGACACTGGGTGTTCCTTCCTGGAGAAACCTGTGCATTGGAAGAGGTGACGAAGACTGTTAGACACGGATTTTGACCTCTTCTGCATAGACAGGTCCTGCTCTGCATCCTACTTGCTAGTGGTGAGATTGTACCTAAAATGCTGAGTCCAGCTTGTGCTGTCTAATCCTAAACTGTGTGGAGAAACTGGAGAGGGTCTGATGAAAGGACAGTCTTCTCAGCAGGGCCTGTTACAACAGGAGAAGGGGTGATGAGTTCAAACTAAAAGAGGGACATTCAAGCTAGAGATGAGGAAGATATTTTTTACACTGAGGGTGATGAGACACTGGAACAGGTTGCCCAGGGAGGTTGTGGGTGCCCCCTCCCTGAGGATGTTCAAGGCCAGGTTGGATGAGACCTAGAGCAACCTGGTGTAGTGGAAGGTGTCTGTGCCCATGGCAAGGGTATTGGAAGTATATGATCTTTAAGGTCTCTTCCAACCCAAACCATTCTATGAGTCTATGTTCACAACAGGTCTCCTGGACAGTTGCAGCAATGTGGCAACACCAGTGCCTCCCCCAGGTGAGATTCAAGAAGCTTTATGCTTGGGAGAAATGTGGTAATTATTTTTCTCTGATGGCTCACTGCTGTGAGGGTGATGAAGCACTGAAGCAGGCTGCCCAGAGAGGTTATGGTCTCCTTCTCTGGAGACTTTGAAAAGTTACCTGGACACATTCTTGTGTGGCTTGGCTTAAGTGATCCTGCTTTGGCAGGGGGATCTGACCGGATGATCTCCAGAGGTCCTTTCCAACCCCTATCACTCTATGCTTCTGTGATTCTATGCTTGAAGCATATCAGCTTCCAAAAAAGACTCAAACATGCTTTATACCAGAGATGATTACATGGGTGTGTAAAGGACATGACACACAACTGGAAGCACTGGTCCCCTTTGGATGCTATCAGCCCTACCTTCATCTCTACCCTTGGGAGATTCTACTCTCCAGAGCACCTACACCCACTTTTAGGCTTTAATTGTGACAGTGAGGAAAAAGCCTCTGGCTTCTTGAACAAAGGTGACTTGTGATGTGGGGACTGTATGACCTTGATTTTTCTGGGAAACTATAACTTGAGCTAAAAGGACACCCCTCACCTCTGTGCCTTTCATTGGCAATTCTCCCAGCCACAGAGCTGGTATCTTCCCTGCTTGTACAGCCCTTTGTCACTATCAGCAACTGCTGCTTCCTTACAATACCACCAACACCCTGTGATTACATGATTTCAGGTTATTTTTAAAACCCTGCTGCTTCCCAGCTTGTGCTGAGTGTTGTTCACCTGCCTCCAGGCTGGTTGCTGCTTGATGTCCATGTAGATCTTCCTGTCTTTTCATTATCTGGGAGCTGACTGGATGCCATTAGCGCAGGAATTAGATTTTTATTTGATCACCTCTGGTCATCTGAGAGCTCAGTGGATCATTTCTGATTACTGAGAGACATCAGTGGGAGATTCTGGTGGCTCAAATGATGCTTTTTAGAGGAGAAACTGATAAACACAGGAATACCTCTCAGTTTCAATGCCTATTGTGCTGAATTTAGACAGCAGAATTGGTTTGGGTGGAAGAGACCTTTAAGATCATAAAGTCAAACCATTAACCAAGCACTGCCAGGTCACCACTAAACCATGTCCCTCAGCACCACATTTACACAGGTTTTAAACCCCTCAAGGAATGAGGACTTGACCACTACCCTTGGCAGCCTGTTCCAGGACTTGACAACCCTTTCAGTGAAGAATATTTTCAGTTCTTAATTCTTTTTCGCTCTTTCCTCTGATAAATAGTTTTGAATGTGTCAGGACCAAGTAGAATATTTTTGCTGGGTTTCATACTTTAAAAAAAAAAAAAAAAGACACAAAGAAGGAGATTTTCAAACATGAACACAACTCATTCAGTTGCTTCCATCACAAAAAGGAAAAAAATCAGGGCTGATTTTTTTTTTTTTTCCCACTTGAAATGTTTCAGTCCTCATTCAGAGTGATACTTTACTTCACTATCAACTGCAATCTCAATAAAAGTCAGAAAGGAAACATCCTGAAAATGAAATATTTTGTTCAAGTCGGGACAGATTTTGTCTGGGAAGGCCTGGAGGCAGCAACGGTGAACTGTGAACAGAGGGTTTGATCACATAAGGAATTTATCTGCAGAAATACAACTGATCTCAGCCCCTCCTTTGACAGTCTTAAGTAGTTAAAAATCAGAGTTCAGTCTCATTTGAACCCTAGTAAGATGCCAAGGTTCTCAAAGGCTGGAACAGGCTGCCCAAGGGAGTAGTTCAATCACCATCCCTGGATGTATTTAAAAGTCATACAGATACAGTGCTCAAGGCTATGTTGTAGTAGTGGCCCTGGTAAAGCTAAGATAATGGTTGGATCTGATGATCTTGGAGGTCTTCTCCAACCATGGTGGTTCTGTGAAGACAGACTTAAAAACTGAAATACTTCATAAATTAATGGTTGCCACTTAGGTCTTGCATTGCTGAGCAGTCAGTTGTGTAGCACCTACATCCATCGATGTTCTGAGTAATTGTGGGCTTCTGTTGGTCAATCATGGGGTCTGCTCTTGCCTAAGACACACTGGGATATGTGGGCAAAAAAAAGGAAAAGTGTTTTCAGAGTATTTTGGACCCAGGTTAATGAGCAGCTCTTTCCCATGGGTCATATCCCTCCATCCATCACTGCTGGGGAAGAAAATCAATCCATGTTGTAGCAGGGAGCATATTCAATAATGCAAAAGGTCGTGGCATTATCCACGACACCGTGGTGTCCTACATGAGCGATGGGCTATGGATTTACCTTTTAAAAGCTGCACATCTGTATTTAAATTTGTCATTGGCAGCTAAGACATCACTTGGAATCCCACCTGCCTCAGCATTCCAATGACATCCTGGCCTGTCTCATGTAAATGGTGACATTTGAAAGAGCTACAAACTGTGAGGCCCTCTGTGGGACTTGAACGTCTTGTGAAGAAAGAATGATAGAGTTGGGGCTGCTTAATCTGGTGAGGAGAAGACTGAGAGGGAATCTCATCAATGTCTATAAATATCTGAGGGGTGGGTGTCAAGATGAAGGTGCCAGTCTCTCTTCAGTGGTGCCTAGTGATAGGACAAGGAACAGGTGGTTTAAGCAGGAACACAGGAGGTTCCATCTCAACATGAGGAGACACTTCTTTAGTGTGAGTATGATGGAGCACTGGAACAGGCTGCCCAGAGTGGTTGTGGACTCTGCAAAAGAGACTCAGCCCTATCCCTCTACTACAAATCCATTCCAAGCAGCTATTCTCCAAGTAGATCTTCTCTCTTGTCCTTTGTCTCTTTATTTAAATGCAGCATTTTCAGATGTGGCTTTGAACTGCACACAACCTATTTCCTGAGAGAGAGGTCCCATGCTTTATGATCACCATCTGCAACCAGAGAGCAACTAATTGTAGAGTAGGTGGCCATAGCTTCAGTGCCCAAAATTTTCAGGCCAAAATCCACAGCCCTTTTGTCAGCAAATGTGGTATGCACAACACCTTGCATGGCCAGAACTTCTCAGTGGAGCCTCCAGTTGCTGCTGCATTGAAACTACCAATTTCCAACAGCAACTTGAAGAGAACGAGACAGCCAGCAGAGTGTGCAGATCTTCAAGAGGAAATTCCTTCCATGGCTAAAGGAGATGTTTCCTGATTCTTCACCGAATCACAGAATGCTTTGTTGGGTTGGAAAGGACCCTCAAAGGTCATCTTGTCCAACCTCCATGCACTCAACAGGGCCAGCTTCAATTAGATCACGTTCCTCAGGGCCCCATCAAGTTTGACCTTGAAAGTCTCTAGGAATGGGGACCTGTGATAGTTTGAGGCTAATTGGGATATTTTAATGGAGAAAATTATATTACAGGCTGTGAAAAGCAAACAATGGTGATGTCTGCTTCACTCATAGGCTTGCTGAGATGTGCAAGAACAGGAACACAAACATAGATAACACAGACACAGAAAGTCTTGTCTCTGTCTCCCTGGAAGCTTCTGGCACCTCTGCTGAGTAATTTAACTAACCACTCTGTTTCTAACCCCCCTGGCTGATCCTCCAAACTCACCTTGCACATAAGGCAAACCCTGAGGTAAGGTAGAGGGGTGGGAAGAAGGTGGAAAGGTGGTTGGGAGCCCCTCCTGGGGACTCTGATTGCTGGGAGAGGAATTGTGTTTCTGTATTACCTTTAACTTGTCTATTTCTGTAACTGTTGTGTAAATCTCTGCTTGTGCATTGTGCTGAGCTGTAAATAGAGTTTCAGTCCTTAACTTCCAGCCAGCTGAGTCTAGTCTCGGTGATTTTACAAAGTGTGTGGGGGTAGGCAGGGAACTCCCAAACCATCACAGGGCCTTAAAACCACATCTCTGCTTGTAATATTTTACTACTCTTGTTGTAAAGAACTTCCTCTTAATGCCCAGTCTAAGTCTGCTCTGCTCCAATTTAAAACCATTGCCCCTTGTCCTATCTCTATAAGCCCTTTTGAACAGCCCTTCCCCATCCCTCTTGTAGGTCCCCTTTAGATGTTGAAATGCACCTATGAGGTTTCCTCAGAGTCTTCTCTTCTCCAGGTTTAACAGACCAAATTTTCTCAGCCTGTCTTCATAGGAGAAGTGCTCTAGCTTCTGATCATCCTCGTGGACTTTTCCCACCAGATTAGGACCTACAAGGTGGTTTCCTTTAACCCATGAGAACCAGGTGAAGCTGAAATTTCTTGACGAAGGCCTCCTTGTTTAGTTTATTCTCTCCTTTTTTATTGTTTCACATAAAATGTTGCTCGGCTGTGTTTGCCACCAACCTCCCTAGCAGAGGAGTAATTACATTTATTGGAAATGCTTCCTGATCACATATTCATTTACCAGCTGCTAAAGTAAAATGAACTGGGCAAAGTGCCACCGAAGAGTTGGATTCATAAGCTGGAGAGAGCAAATGAAACAATTGCTCAGTGTGCAGTTGCTTTTCCTCTCCAGCAAGTCATTTTTCTCTGTTCAGCTGATTTAAGGAGTTAAAAGGCAGTCAGGATGGTAGCATGTGACGCTTTTTAGCAGGGGCATAGCTTTAGATTCACCAAACTGTGACTGCACTATAAAGGGCACACTGAAATCCTTGACTTTGTGTCTTAAATATGTAATAAATAATAACAGACATGAAGCACTCTCATCTTTCTTGGTTACTCTTGCTCACATTCATTAGCATTGAGTTGTCATCCACCTGTTTTCATAGAATCATGCAACAGTTTGGGTTGAAAGGGACCTTTAAATGTCTTCTAGTCCATCTCCTCTGCAGGCAGCAGGGACATCTCCAGCTACATCAGGTGGCTAAAAGCCTTGTCCAACATGACCTTAAACTTTTCCAGTGATGGGGCATCTACCACCTCTTTGAGCAACCTGGGCCGGTGTTTCACCACCCTCAGGGTGAAAAATATTCTTTATGTCTAATATAAATCTCCCTCTTTTAATTTAAAACCAGAATTGTTTTGGTCAGAAGAGACCTTAAAGATCGAGTTCAAGCACTACTCTGACACTACCAACTGACCTCTAAACCATCTCCCTCAGCACAACATCTACACAACTGCTAAATCCCTCCACTGATGGCAACTCCACCACTTCCTGAGCAGCCTGTTCCAGGACTTGACAACCCTTTTGATGAGGAAATTTTTCTTAATATCCAACCTAAACTTCCCTTGGTGCAGCTTGAGGTTGTTTCCTCTTGTCCTGTTCCCACTCTTTCCCTCTCCATCCCATCTTGTAATGACAGGATGAGAGGTAATGGGTTGAAACTGGCAGAGGGGAGATTTAAACCAGGTGATAGGAAGTTCTTTCCAATGAGGGTGGTGAGGCACTGGCACAGATTGCCCAGGGAGGCTGTGGCTGCTCCCTCCCTGGAGGTGTTCAAGGCCAGGTTGGAGGAGGCCTTGAGTGACTTGTACTAGTGGGAGGTGTCCCTGCCTATGGCAGGGGGTTGGAACTGGGTGATCCTTGAGGTCCCTTCCAACCTAAACCATTGTATGATTCTATGATCATTTTGTGCCTCCTGAAGGCTAAGAAGCTTAGAGCTGAAGTCTGTAGATGCAAATTGCTTACATCTTTTAACTTTTAAATGCCCAGCATAATTACATTTGGAGCATTTCCTCTCATTTTAGATTTAGCCTCAGTATTTCACTTCAGGATGTGATTTAATGGCCATGGTGGTGTTTGGTTGATGGTTAGAGGTTATGATCTTAGAGGTCTTTTCCAGCTGAAACAATTCTATGATTTATGTTTTGATTTCAGTCTTAGGGAGGATCTGTAGGCTCAGAAGTGTTTCTCTTTTTTTTTTTTTTCAGATATGCTGGTTGGTTTAATAAATTTATGAGCTCACCTTTCTTGTCCCTGTTTAGCACATGAAGGGAAGGAACTAGCTGGTGTATGTATAAAGACTAAGGATGACTTCCCTGATTTTAAATATAGAAGTTTCTTGATAGCCTTTCACCAACACAGCATCTTGGGTGCTCTTTGACAATGTGGATGTCTTGTTTTGTATCCAGGAATTTAGTCAATACCTGTCAGTGTGAAGATTGCTTCTGAGACTCATAAATTTCAAACAGGGCATGATAGTACACATCCTAGACAAGCAGACATTGGAACTGGGCTTGAATTACTTGAAGAGAGCTTAATGTAATTGCTGGGTTTCTTCTACAAAGAGATTTCTACAAAGCATGTTAAAACAGGTAATAAAAAGCAGTGAATTGTGGCATAAGTTGTGGGATAAACATCTGAATATTAATGTGGTTCTGGTAAAGAACCCTGGAAAATCATGTCTTGGAGTGTTTGCTTTCCCTTACTTAGGGATTCATTGTCTGATTATCAGCCTCTAATGTTATTTGAGGTGATTTTGGGTTCCCTATTTGGGCTGATGCTGCCAACCCAGGAGGGTGTGGATCTCCTGTAGGTTGTCTTCCAGCCATGTGTGGACATCTCAGAAATCCCAGCATTGCTCAGATGTCATTTAGATATCTGCATTGAGGCAAATGAGTCGAGCCCAATGTATCAGAAGCTAAATTGTATCTTTCCTAGTTTGGCCTTGGAAAGACATAGAATGGTAAAATTGGAAAGGACCTCAGAGATCATCTAGTTCCAAACCCCTGCCACTAGTACAGGTCACTCAAGGCCTCATCCAGCCTGGCCTTGAACACCTCCAGGGAGGGAGCAGCCACAACCTCCCTGTGTAACCTGTGCCAGTGTCTCACCACCCTCACTGCGAACAACTTCCTCCTAACATCCAGTCTAAATCTCCCCTCTGCCAGTTCAAACCCATTGCCCCTTGTCCTGTCGTTGCAGGACCTTGTCAATAGTCCCTCCCCAGCCTTCCTGTAGGCCCCCTTCAGATACTGGAAGGCTACTCTAAGGTCTCCTGGAAGCCTTCTCTTCTCCAGGTTGAAGAGCCCCAACTATCTCAGCCTGTCCTTATAGCAGAGCTGCTGCAGCCCTCTGAGCATCTTTGTGGCCTCCTCTGGACCCGCTCCAACACTTTCATGTCCTTCCTGTGCTGGGGGCTCCAGAAGTCGTTAAGAAGTCCCAGATCTTCTGTCCCAGGATGGTGGACGGAGATAGGAACCATCTCAGCTGGGTCAGGCTGAACTACCGCTCCTATTCTGAATGGGACAGAAGAGGCATTCCAAACTCCAGGTGATCACTGTGTCCTCAAAGGCCTTTATCACCCTCAGGCAGGGAGCTCTGCCCCTGGTGCCATTGTGAGCATTGCAGATGTGCAGGCTCACACCAGGAGATCACATCAGGATCTGTGATAAGTTTGCTACAGTCTCCATTCCTGTGAGAAAACAAGACTCTTCCTCCGTGTTCTCATTGATGTTTTACCTAGACCAATTCAAATTAGTTGAGGTTATGTTTAACCTTTATTCTTAATCCATTTAGTCTGACGAGTCTGTGCTGTGTAGCCTGTGTGGTGCATCGAAGCCCAGGACACTGATGAGACTGAAAGCTCCAGCAAGGAGACTTTCTGCTTGTTCCTACAGTTACTCATCGTAGTTTATTATTTCTGTTTTTACATACTGAACTCTTTTTATACAGATTTCTGTGATTGTCCACATCAGCACTTCAAAGATGCACATTCATCTGCTCTACTTTATGACAAAGTGGTCTTAGATGGACTGCATTTAGTAGATATCAATGGACCATGGAAGGAACCCAGGGCAACATAAAGGCAGGTATGAATAGAATCATAGAATGGCTTAGGTTAGAAGGGACCTCAAAGATCATCTAGTTCCAACCCCCCACCATAGGCAGAGACACCTCCCAATAGAACAGGTTGCATGAGGCCTCATCCAACCTGGTCTTGAACACCTCCAGAGAGGGAGCAGCCACCTCCCTATGCTGGAGGGACATTATTCCCTAGACATGGAATAATGGAATCATAGAATCACAGAATCATAGAATGATAGAATCACAGATTCATAGAGTGCACTGGGTTGGAAGGGACCACTAGAAGTCATCTTGCCCAACCCCTCTGCAGTGAGCAAGGACATCTCCAGCTAGATCAGGTTGCTCAGAGCCCCATCAGGCCTGAGCTTGAATGTCTTCAGGGTTGGGACCTCCAGATATGTGCATTGAGTAGGTAGGTAAGATCCAGAGATGCATATACCCTGGGAGGGTTTGTTTTTGTGCACGTGTGGAAAAGGAGGTTCTGTGTAGCCATATTTCACAGGTCCCACATCTTGCAAACCTAACATGGCCAATATAAATTTGCTCTTTCTAGCCAAGAAAATGTCTCCAGTCTCACTCACATCTTGGCAGTAGCAGGGCATGTGATTTCATCTGGGGAAGTTAATTCATCCCTGCCTCTTCCATTGAGCTGGAGCCAACCTGAAGTCATATTTATTAAAAAACTTCTCTCTTGAAGCTTGATTATTTTTCCAGTACCTTCTGTTAACCTTTCACTTGTCTATAGCTGTTGTAGGTCAGGCCACCTCCTGTTTTCATGCCTCTCAGTTAAAAATAAAGGACTGGATTCTCAGCTGAGATAAACCAGTGACACACACAGTGCTGGGGCTGCTGGGATTTACACCTGCAGTAAGTGCAAGACATCCAGATGGACAGGACCAGCTTTGCAATGGGCTGTGACAGCTGAGTCCCTGTTGAGACTTTCCCAGCAGCAGCATCTCAACACCAAAGCCATTCAAAAGCAGCAGCACCACTCTTCATTGCAGAGAGATTGCACACCCAGAGAGGACTGGCTGCAATTTGCTGTCCCTGCTAGGGACTCCTATGGCTTCATATGGTGCCTGGGTAGGGTACAATTCTTTTAGGATTATTTCCCTCTGTGAGATTGAGTGATACTCTAGAGGTGGTAGCAATCAGGTAGATATCTGAACAAGCCTTTTCTCACTCCACCCATCCTAGTTATTTGTGCTTCAGTCAGGAATACCCAGCTGTGGCTCTGAAACCAACCTCCTTGTGAAACTTTGCTCATTTCTTTATTAAGTCTATTGCCTTGTCTTTCCTTCTTCCTTTAGGACCATAGCCAAAACTCATGTGGGTTTCCCAGAATAACTCTTGCTTTTAGCCCCATCAGCTCTCTGGAACATTTCCTCTAAGCAAAGCCAAGCTCACTGTCCTAATGCCAAGCTGAGCTGCTGCAAAGCCAACTGTGATAGGCTCCCAGCTGTGAAAGGCTTTTGGCATTGGAAGATGGTCTCTTTTCCCACAGTCTGTGCTTCTAACAGGTGTGGATGGAGGGATGGGCTACTCTGCTGGGCCAAACCCAGCTACATTGTCTGGTTGAGACAGCAGTGGTAATAACCAGCTGACTCTGCTTTGTGCTGGTAGAAATGCCTGTTCTTCTCACAGGTGTATGACACTAACTGTCTTCTACAAGTTTGATATACTCCAAAGTGATAGGTTTAAACTAGGAGATTCAGACTATAGAGAAGGAAGAATCTTTTCACACCGAGACCCTGTCCCAGGTTACCCAGAGAGGTGTTAGAGATCCCATCCCTGGAATCATTCCAGGTGGGGTTGTTTGGGACTTTGACCAATCTGCTCTAGTTGCAGATGTCCCTCTTGACTGCAGGGAGGTTGAACTGGATGGCATTTAAATGTCCCTTCCAACCCAAACCATTCTATGGTTCTCTGATAGTTTCCTATAGTAACACTGAAAGCGATTTCCCACTTTGCTCAGGACACAAATCTCTGGAGAGTGTCTTTGCTCTCCAGTAATGATGTGCAAAATCTCATATCTTTCATAGAATCATAGAATGGTAAGGTTGGAAGGGACCTCAAGGATCATCTAGTTCCAACCCCCTGCCATAGGCAGGGACACCTCCCACTAGTACAGCTCACTCAAGGCCTCCTCCAACCTGGCCTTGAACACCTCCAGGGAGGGAGAAGCCACAACCTCCCTGGGCAACCTGTTCCAGTGTCTCACCACCCTCACTGCAAACAACTTCCTCCTAACATCCAGTCTAAATCTCCCCTCTGCCAGTTCAAGCCCATTTCCCCTTGTTCTGTCGTTGCAAGACCTTGTAAATAATCCCTCCCCAGCCTTCCTGTAGGCCCCCTTCAGATACTTTCAGGGCCTTGTGTTGGCCTCATCCTCCTATCCTATCTATCTGCTTGACTCTGGCAATGTTTGACTTCTGCTGAGAAGTTCAGAAAAGCAATGCTAAAGCTGAGAGACCACCATTGATGAGATAAATCCATTAGTCAACAGTTAAAGACACTCAAACAGGTATTTTTAAAGGAAACATCAACAAATGACAAAGCGAAACATTCTTCCTCTGACTGCTGGAGTTACCTCAGTCTCAGATGATACAGTAACTCTTTGCTTGTCTGGGTTTGTACTAGGACATGTCAGTTTCAGAAAGTGGATGGGGATGGAAAGAACCTCTGGAGGTCACCTGGTCCAGCTTCCCCTGCTCCAGACCAGTTGGCTCATGACCTTGTCTCAGAATCTGCTCCAGCTGCCCACTTATGAAATGAAGAGCAATTATTAACCTCCTGCTTTTCTAGTCTTGAACAGTCGAGGATAGAGCCAGCTTGCAAAGCAGTGGGGGAACACAGAATGAAAGGGACCTCTGGAGATCATCTAGTCTAATCCCCTTGCCAGACCAGGGTCACCTAGAGCAGGTTGCACAGCATGGAATCCAGGTGGGTTTTGGTTGACTCCTGAGATGGAGACTCCATCACCATTCTGGGCAGCCTGTTCCAGGGCTCCACCACCCTCAAAGTAAAGATGTTCAAACTTTTCTTTTGAACTACAACTTTTGTTTGGATGAATGGGCAGAGTCCAAGGGGATGGAGCTCAACAAATCCAAGTGCCAGGTGCTGCACTTTGGCCACAACAACCCCATGCAGAGCTACAGGCTGGGGTAGGAGTGGCTGGAGAGCAGCCAAACAGAAAGGGATCTGGGGGTGCTGATTGACACCCACCTGAACATGAGCCAGCAGTGTGCCCAGGTGGCCAAGAAGGCCAATGGCATCCTGGCCTGCATCAGCAATAGTGTGGCCAGCAGGAGCAGGGAGGTCATTCTCCCCCTGGACTCTGCACTGCTTAGGTCATGCCTTGAGTACTGTGTCCAGTTCTGGGCCCCTCAATTTAAGAAGGACATTGAG